>CM019070.1:14017470-14054970 GCA_009667805.1 Leptobrachium leishanense
ACCTTAGTTAGAATAGGGAAACTGCCTGAAAAATACCCTAAAATCTCCAGAATTAGACTTTTAATCCCCCCACAAAAACACTGCTTGGTGAAAACTTAAGTTCAGATCACTGTTTAGTGAATGAACCCCCTGAGCACCTAGTAGTTGTCCCTGTATAAATCAAATCAAATCTGTGTACATACATAGGCTTTACAATCCTGTGTCATAAAGATTTTTTTTTTAGTTTATGATGTTTTTGTCATGCATTTTTTCAGTGCCATAAAGTGATTTTCTCAGATTTTACCAGTAGTCAGTATCCAGAAAACCAAGGAGAACCGAGAGCTCTCATCCCGAAGCAGACGAAAAACCATAAAACGGTACCTGGAATGACAGCAGGGGAATGCGAAGAGGAGACACACAGGTTTTCAGGTGAGATAAGAGATTATCCAAAGCAACACCGCCGGCTCTGCCGCTGTAAAAGTTAAGCGCGTTTATTTCACTGACTCGTTTTATTGCGGCTGTAACTGGTCACAAATAAAAATAGTTTTGTTAATTTTTAAATGTGCGTGTAGTTAGCTGTGAAAATGCAGGGAGATATAAAAGATTAAACGTAAGATAAAGACAAACATTCCGAAGCACCTGCAAGAAATAAGTTATACTGCAATACTTCAGCTCTGATCGCAGGAATAATGCTGCCTTTTCTAAATTTAATGTTAAGCAGAGCAGTGTGAGATAAATCCGTATACAGATCCAACATTCTACTTCCGCGTTCTGCAGAGAAATACAGAAAAAGAGAAACGCATTATTATCATCCTTTATTTATAAGGTCGCCACATATTCCGCAGCACTTTACAAGATCAGTGTATAAAGAGTTGATACATTGGAATATCACACAGGGATGATGACCGAATTCGGCGGACCCTGTTCCCAAGGAATTTACAATCTATGAGATGTACAAATATTTTGTGAGGTAGAAGCATCGTTATCGATAGGTGTTTTGCCCAAGGACACTCACTGGTGGCGTCTTCTGAGTGGGATCGAGTCGTCTTTCCATGATTGTAGAGCAGCGACCTGGTGGTTAGGTTGAACCCGCTTCTCGTAAAGTCGAGACTTGCTTCTCCACAGTTGTATTGGAGGGATGTGCTGAATGGTATTTTGACTTGCTTCTTCACGGTCGAAGGGTAGAGACATTACCACTGGACTCCACAGCCGATATTGGGCTCTATTACATTCTTTGCGCAAAAATGTGCGCATGCGCAAAAACGCATTAACACGAGGGGGAAAAACCCTTTGCGTTGACCGTCAAATTACGACGTCCGCGCACAAAATGCGCGTTAATGTCTAACGCGAGTGACCCTGCGCGAGCGAAAGTTTGTGCGCACATCCCATACTTAACATTGTGAGCACTAATGCGCTGGTACGCGGCTGGTACGCGGCTGGTACGCGGCTGGTATTACAATCGATGCGCAACTTTTTACGCACGACATTTGCGTGTATAATTTTAACGACTTTGAAAAGCTGGTGGTAACGGCAAATCTGAACGTTCTGGCCGAAACCAAATACACCAGCAGGAAAAAAAAAATACAGCACAGTATAGTTACACATTCTACACATACCCAAACGAAAAAAATGGAGAGGTTGTGCGTGTTTTTATTATTGCTGCAGCATATATACACAGATTGATTTTGGCAGGCGCAAAAACTGAACGGGAGACAATTGTGGTTCTTAATTCCGATTGGCTGAATCGCGTGAAAAACAGTCTGCCCACCGATTTCTGCGAGCAGCGTTAATTTGCACTTGTTTTCGCACGTCTTTTTTATGTGCGATATTTTTTGACGGATGAAAAAATGCGCTTGGATCGTAATACCAGCGTTAATTTACACGCGTTAACATTTAATGCTGCATGCAAAAAAAATTGCACTGCGCGTACAAATTTGCGCGGAGAATGTAATAGAGCCCATTGTGTGGTAGCAAGTATGTACCGTTAGGTGTCTCGCCCAAGGACACTTACTGGAGAGGTGCTCTGGCCAGGATTCGAACGTGGGTCTCCACAGTTATAGAACAGTGATATTACCTCTACTCCATCCAGCTGGTACATCTAAAAGGGTTGTACACTAACCTCAAATTTTTCATTGAATGAACAGTGGTTTCACTTCGGCCAACTACAGTGGAGCAAGTACAGTGAAACTAAGGCAGATTCAACATTTAAGGACCTTCTCAACTGTAGTTTGCCGTACGGTCTGCTGTTTTTTCCATCATAGTTTCTGCTGTCTAGTGTAGTTCTCAGCATAGGTTTTTGGGTTTCCCACTCGTGTTTCCATCATAGTTTGTGTTGTAGTCTTTTAGTTTAGATTTCACCGTAGTTTTCACTGGTGCTTCAGCAAATGTAGTCTGATATTGACTTCCACCATCTTTCTCACCAGGGCTCCAGGTGAATTTGACCAGCAATGAATTCTACCATCATCAGTGCTCCAGTTGAAGTTGTCTAGCATTGATTTCTCTCATCGTTTTCACCATTTTTTCCACCAGTGCTCCAGATGAAGTTGACTAGCATTGATTTCGACAATGGTTTTCCACCAGTTCTTCAACTGAAGTTGTCTAGCATTCATTTCTACTATTGATTTCATCATAGTTTCCACCCGTGCTGCAGTTGAAGATGTCTAGCATTGATTTTCACCATCGTTTTCCCATAGTTTTCACCGGTGTTTCCAAATAAATTGTCTAGCACTGAATTCTACTTTCATTTTCACCATAGTTTCCATCAGTGCCCCAGTTGAAGTTGTCTAACATTGAATTCTACCATCATTTTCACTTTAGTTTCCACCTGTGGTTCAGTTGAAGTAGACATGCTTTGATTTCTCCATCGTTTTCACCATAGGTTGCACCAGTTGTCCAGTTGAAGTTGACTAGCATTTATTTCTACCAACATTTTCACCATAGTTTCCACTAGTGCTCCAGTTGCAGTTGTCTAGAATTGAATTCTAATTATCATCGTTTTCACTGTAGTTTACACTGGTGCTACAGATGAAGTTGAATATCATTGATTTCTACAATTTTCAGTTGAAGTTACTTAGCAATTATATCTACCACTGTGTTCACCATAGTTTCCACCTATGCTCCAATAAAAGCTGTCAAGCAGTGACTTCTACCATCATTGTCTCCGTACTTTCCACCGGTGCACCAGTTGAAGCTATATAGCATTGATTTCTACCACTGTGTTCACCATAGTTTTCACTGGTGCTCCAGCTGAAGACGTCTAGAATTGATTTCTACCATCGTTTTCACCATGGTTTCCACCAGTGCTTCAACTGAAGTTGTCTAGCATTAATATCTACCATTGATTTCACCGTAGTTTCTACCGGTGCTGCAGTTGAAGATATCTCGCATTGATTTCTATCATCGTTTTCACTGTTGTTTCCACCGGTGCTCTTGTTTAAGTAGTCTAGCACTGATTTTCACCATTGTTTTCAACGTAGTTTCTGGCTACAGCAATAAACCGATTTGATATAAATCTCCTCTGTCTCAGACCCTTTTCTGGTGGCAAAGGGTCTGTGGACAGAATTGCTCTTCCTAGTATATATGATTATGATATTCTGCTTGGGGAGTTAAACCAAAAGTCATTCTGACTGAGATATTGAGCTTCTTTGATGGAGTAGATTTGCGTTTATCTCTTTCACATCATGGAGTTTCTCCATCGGAATAGTTCTATGTCGATTGGTTCTTAGTAGACCTTGATAGCTGAGCCAAACCATTTATTCTGAAATGAGCATCATTATCGTCAGGGCATTGGTACTGAGTTTGAGGTCAGACAAAGTTGCACCATATATAATGTCATGGTCAAGGGCTTTTTAAAGCATGGTTCTCAAACTCTTGATACATAAGGAATGGCCGCCACATTTTGATAAGTCTGTAACAGTCATCTCACAAGGTGAAAGGAGCTGTAGCCTCTAGCAACAGCTGAAGATCCATAACTCTGACCTAGTAGTTGACTAGATTTGAGCTCTTCAGTCAGTCCATTGTCCATTGTCACCCATCAGCCCCTGAATGTTAGATTGTAAGAACCTGCAATCAACACGAGCAAAAACCATATCGAGAATAAGTTACATTTGTTCCACGACGTCCATTGATCTCCGTTCGAAACGTCAAAATTCATCTTCCACACATTTGCGGAAGATATTTCAGAAATGGGTAATCCAGCTGGGCCGACTGTCCTGAACCCCTGACCTCTGCTCTGAAAATATTTAGGAACCCACACAAAGCAACCAAGACCTCGCTTGGTTTCACTATGCTACCATTTGCTTAACATGTCAGCTGTCTGCAGTATTTCATCTATAGCTTCCTGGGTTGTAGGAATGGCAGGCTCTCCCACGCTGCCCTATACTGACGCCACGGAGCAGAGGGATCATCCACATCTGTTACCTCTGATTAGACATTGTAGCGGTTTATTCTTTTATTGTTTATTCTAATTGTATTGTCTTATTTTTTTTATAAAGAACAAAGAAGTAGCACAATGTGCAAGCTGTACTATTGAACGATAAAATACTGGTGGAATTAGGGCCTTGATTTTAGGCTGGGGTCAGACCAGCGCACTTTTAACGTGTGTTCTGGCGCACATAATCACGGCCGCACTAGCAGCAAATGACAGGCAATGACGGCCAATATACGATGTACGGCCGCACAAAAGTCCGGCCGCGCAACGCAAGTGGAATTTGAACGCATTTTTTTGAGAACGCTGAACCGCTAGTACTGACGTACTGAGTGCGCAGCTGCGGCATAGCGGCGTGTGTGCGTGATTAGGAGACGTCAGACACTGCTAATGTCCAGCCTACATAACGTCCAGACGCAAAAAGAGTTTTATTGACGATCCGTACAAAATCACGCCCGAAAATGCGCGTCGTCTGACCCTTTTTGCGCAGAACCGTGAAAAAATACGTCAATGCGTTCGGACGCACTTTTTCACGTTCGCGGGGAAAAATGCTTTTGTCTGACCCTAGCCTAATTCGGCTCGACTGATGAAAATGACTGCTTTCTCAACCATAATTCAGCCATTTTTCTGTTTTTACAGATTTACAGGGTTTTCAGAAAGATTTGATAAGTCACCGCACGTTGGGTGACTTTTCGTTTCCCGCACTTCGGCGTCATTCTGCGATTCCTAGTTCGCTGTCCCTGCGGTGTATTTTGCAAGAACCGCAGGGCCCCCTAGTGCAGGGAAAACTCGCCGCAAACCTGCAGAACACTCGCCGAACACTCACCGAAAGCCCGCAGAAACCACCGCAAAAACCCTGCCGAACACGCCGGAAACCTGCCAACTAGCAGCCTATTACAGCGATTACTTGGAACCGCTGCAAAAAACACGCCGAACTCATCTGAAAAAAGCCGACAATTCGACGATCACAGCACCGACCAGCCGCAGGAAAAAGCCGACAAACCGACGAAAGGGGGTAAAAAAAAAAAAAAAAAAGGAAACGATTGAAAGTGTCAAAATTGAAACGCTGTTTGCAAAATAACTGCTTAGACGAAAATGTCTGGTATTTACACATAAGATCCTATGAATGATAATAAAAAGGTCTGTTAAGGAAAAATAGAAAAACGATTAAAAAAAAAAAACTGAAAAAGAATTTTGCCGAAAAAATCCCGACAAATGCCTAAAAGATCCTAAAAAATCAATAAATAAAGAGACTTTTTGCTGCAGAATATAATAATAAACGGTTTATTAGATATTGAATTAAAACGGGAATATTTTTAACATTGAAGCCTATGGGATTTGCCTGAATAAACCTGTTGAATGAATCCATCGAACGGCAGGGCAATTCGGCAACTTTTCCCAGCTGTTTGGTGTCTCTGAATGGGGGATTTCACTGCCCTCGAACAAGCACCGTACGTGCAGGCAATTTGTCAGAATTTGGCGAATTGCTTGCTCTCTGAATAGCCGAATGGCCCCGAAAGGTCCCTGTTCGCTGAATTTCAGTGTCTGGTTACATTTCGGCCACATTTCGGATCTCTCTGAATAATCCCCTTAGTTAAGGGTATACCGGCATTTGATTCAAGTGATTCAGTTCAAATCTATCGGCTAGATGAATTTCTAAAAAATGAAATACTAAGAAATGTATTCTCAAGCAGCGAACCAGAGAAAATCAGACTGAAATTAAAGCATTTAAAAATGAAATACATTAAAATATTAGTATTTTTAAAAAGGCGTGCTTTTTGACAAAACTCAATATGATGCAGGGCGAAAATATGCTTTTTTGGCCGTTTTACCAGCCAACTTTTTTTATTGGACATAGCATAATTTTTTTCGATTTCCAGATGTGGGTGAATTTTTTCAATCAAATCTACTGATATTTAGAAAACAAAAATATCGATCGAAACCAGCAAATATATTTTAAAAAAGTGAGAAAAAAATAAACTGAGCCCTAGATTTGGTATTTTTAGACGAGATCTGGCGATTCGATCCAGGCACATCATTTTTTGGAAGCTTTTAATTTTTCTCACATTTTTTAAAACACCAGTATAAATAATTTAACAAAAGAATATTTAACGTAAAAAAACCCCACTATTTTATTTCAGACTATTCTACGGTTTTTCATTACACCTGGGATTTACCAGGAATTTGAAGTTTCAAGATACATTAGTCGAACACAAATAACAGAAGAATTTGAGAATTTATTTTCTCTTTTCTTTATGTATTCTTGACCTAAAACATTGACTTTCTCGGATAGTTATGGGATACAAGAAGACACCTGTTTGTGTAGAATTGAGTCATGCTTCCTTTTCATAAAACGTATCGTGACAGAAGAATTTCAGACTTGACGCGGAACACATTTAGAATTTAGACAGCATTTTCTTAAGGAAGATGAGTTATAGTGAATGGGTTTGTGGCTTGAGGAGCTCGGCTACGTATACCGCCAAAAGCTCAATGACTGATCCCCCACGTATAGGCCAATAAAGCAAAGAAGATAAGCCATCAGGATTCATGGAATACATCAAATAGGAGAAAAAAATACCCTAAAATTTGAAAATAAAATTGTATTGATAGAATTATTGATTGAACATACACAACTGATTGTAGAATTTATGTGACGTCTATGCTTTCTGGTTGCATGAGGGTTGAATATTTTACATAAACATCAAGGACCACGTTTCAGCCCTAACTAAAGTATGACGATCCAGTTGGCGAATGAAAGGAATATCCATCAGCACTCGTACAGAAAAGGTTCTAACTTGATGCAGCTCCGAAACGATCCAGACATTAATTGCAATGGTTTTATCGCATGTCTATAAGAAATTGTAGAGAATAGGATTTAATAGACACGTGCAAATCGATTTGTTGCTTTTGTTGCCATTTTTTCGGATTATTTGAAATTCATTCTTATTGCGATTCTGTTTTTCGGATCTGTCCAAATTCCCAAATCACCGAAAAGTTGGCCAAAATACGATTCATAATGAAACGAAACAATTCATAACAAAACAAAATGTTCCATTATGAATCGTATTTTGCCCGATTTTGTGATTTGGAAATTCAGACGGATCCGCAAAACCGAATCGCAATAAGAATGAATTTCAAATAATACGAAAAAATGCTGACCAAAGCAACAAATCGATTCAGGTTAATTTGTTTCATTCGAATGGCATGATGTGATAGTTTTGGACCTTTTTTTAAGGATATACCATCCGAATCGATGTTAGGACATATGGAATGACCCAAATTGGTTTGGATCCACTGGTTTTATTCAAGTGAGTGCAGCAATTTCCGATTTTCCCTCTTGCAATCAACATTTTCCCTGTTATCAAAATAGCACTGTATGTCACAGAGAAATATTCAAATAAATACAGTGACACTGAACAATGAAATATGTTGAGGTTGAAGATTATTTTCGTGATGGGGTTTGGTAAGTATTAATGAAAATAGAAATTAAAAATTAAGTGCAACATCGATTAGTCGACTTTCCAAAATTACGAATCAATTCGGAACAACGAATAAACGACATACTGAAATTACAAATCGATTCGGAACAATGAAAATACGTCATTCTGAAATTACGAATCGATTCGGAACAATGAAAAAACGAAATACTGAAATTACAAATCATTTCGGAACAATGAATAAACGACATTCTAAAATTATGAAACGATTCAGAACAACGAATACTGAAACTACACGAATACTGAAATTACAAATCGATTCAGAACAATGAATAAACGACATTCTAAAATTACGAATCGATTCGGAACAACGAATAAACAACATTCTGAAATTACAAATCAATTCGGAACAATGAATAAACAACATACTGAAATTACAAATCAATTCGGAACAATGAATAAACGACATTCTGAAATTACGAAACAATTTGGAACAACGAATCAACGACATACTGAAATTACGAATAGTTTTGGAACAATGAATAAACGACATTCTGAAATTACAAATCGTTTTGGAACAATGAATAAATGACATTCTGAAATTACGAATCGATTTGGAACAACGAATAAACGACTTTCTGAAATTACGAATCGATTCGGAATAACATATAACAATTTTTTCCCAAAATAATGAATCACCCCAAAAACGGATCATTGTAACATAACGAAAATGACGAACTGAAATTATTAACTTAACGAATGAAAACGAAACAAAACAAATTTGTTTTCTGTGTGCATGTCTATACTTTCATTGAATTAATAGTAGGCTTTGGGGAGTTTTCCAGCAAACCATGAACAAGCTCTGTCCAATACAGCTAACATTGGAACCATTGGCCTCCAAGACTATGGTATTTGCTCTTAGCTATTTTGGACTAAATTTTGCAATTCCGTCATCCACCCATCACATTGCTCTCTGGAGCAACACACAATACCCGCCGTGGATCCCTTCGTTCTCTGCGAACGCTCAAGACATGTTTCCAATGCTTTCCCATGTACCAAGGGCATCTAAACCATGCGCACAATCCCGTGTTTATATTTTTAATGCCGCAAACCAGCTGGTGTATGTGTCTATGCAATCATATTGTCCTTGGAGGTGTAAAACGAAAGACATATTTATCTCTAGTAAAACATGATACCCTGTCACATCTAGCAAGAATCTCTATAGATAGAGCGTGGTCTATGTGTCTAGAGTAACAGTATCTGTGCACAGGATCTACATGTCATGACCTGCTGTCCTCTTCTGCAACTCAATCAACCTACAACAAGTGACTTTGAGGTCTGTAGACACGGAGATGTATTTATGGTGTGTGGTTTGTAATAATAATGGATACATTTCTTATCATCGTCGTTGTGAATTATACAGCGCCACTAGCAGGCGCCTCCACCTATTACAATATAGAACGGAAAAGGAAAATGGCAAACATGGCAAACTCATCAAGACATAAGGAGACGAGTAGGCATCAGTAAACAGGAGAGGTGCAGAGGGCCCTGCTCCTAAGAGCAGTAGAGGAAGGAAGACCACTCAGAGCGTAAATGCACATTGTATTAAACAAAGATTTTATTAAAAAAAATTGAGATTGCAATAGGATAAACTGGGTTTTATGACGCGGAACCAAAAAATTAAACAATTATAAAAATTGAGGGATAGACCTTTGGATTAAATATGGAATCTGCCGAGATTTATAAACATTGTCACAGACCTGGAAACCACCAGAGATTTAAAACGTTTTCTCACTTTGAGGGATGTTTCCCCCCTGTGTGTTTCCCCTTGATTGTTACATTACCCCGTTGTTTCCCTCACGCACCAGATTTGTTTGCCCGTTGGGACACCCCAGGATTATCCCACTGTCCCCGGGATACCCCCTTTCCGAAGCGACCCCAATGTCCGGCGGCACAAACCTCTAGGCTTAGCCACTTTGTTCCTCTTCCTTGGAACAGGGCGCTCTTTGGGGAAAACCTACGGAACGCTATTGGCTACTTCCCCCTCGAAGCTTGAGAGGAAGCTCCCTGGGGAACCTCGAGTTTGGGTCACCAAAGTGGCGCACAGTGGCGATCGGCCCCCTTTGGAACTATCGGGGTGCTTATGGACTATTTGTTCTTGAGAATCTGGGCTTCCCGATACTACTTGAACCATATTGCTGCGCCCCCGGGAAGCCCCTGAACTCCCCCGTTTAATGTACCCCTTCTTCCTGTATATGCGAACACTGGGATTTCCCCAGTGCTGAAATGTCTAGCACCTTCCATTGTTCTTCTTAATCCCATTATGTTTATCTGATCGTTTGTGTGTCGAAAAGGAGCTGCTTCTCTGTACCAATACAGAACCTGTGTGGATGATCCTCAAAACCTGTGTTGCCTGGTTATTGGGAATGATATAAACACAGTATTTTCTCTGCTATTTTGGTGGCGTCGAGGCAAGACGGGTAATAATCAATAGGAATATTCCAGATCCGTCATAAAATGCCTGAATATTAAACCCTATTGCTGATGTAGCTGGCATAGAAACAGTTCAATGGGTTAAGCAGAGCCCCGCCTTACTCCTTGCAACCAATAACTGTTGACAAACAGTGCTAATTTCATCGACTAATAATTTTCGTTCTAAGAAGTACAGGGTTATTCAAAGAGATCAGAATGGCTGCCGAAAGGTAACCGAACACTGAAAATCAGCGTTCGGCTACCTTTCTTGGCCATTCGGCTATTCAGAGAGCAGGCAATTCGCCAAATGTTGACGAATTGCCTGCACATACGGTGCCTGTTCGGTGCCTGTTCGAGGGCAGTGAATCCCCATAGAGAAGCAATGCTTCGTCTATTCAGAGAACAAAAACCAGCAGTGAAAGGTTGCTGAATTGCCCTGCCATTCGGTGGCTTCAGGTGGCAAATTTATTCAGGCGAATCCCATAGGCTTCAATGTTAAAAATATTCCCATTTTAATTCAATGTCTAATAACTGGTATATTATAATATTCTGCAGTAAAAAGATTCCTTATTGTTAAATTTTTTAGGATCTTTTAAGCATTTTTCGGGATTTTTTGCCAAAACAAATTTGCCGATTTTTAATATTTTTTTTTTAAACGTTTGTTCTTTTTTCTGTAACAGCCCTTTTTATTATCATTCACTGGATTTTATATGTAAATTTCAGACATTTTCGCTCAGTAGTTTCTTTGCAAACAGCGTTTCACTTTTCGAACATTCAAGCGTACTGTTTTTTTTTTCACTCCATTCGTCTGCGGTGTCGGGTTTTTCCGGCGGCTGCTCTGCGCTGTGATCGGCTCATGCTCGGGTTTCTCCGTCGTGTCGGCGGGGTTAATCAAGATGTTTTTGCGGGTTTTCGGCTTGCATTCGCCAGGTTTTGCGGTGAGTGTTCGTCGGGTTTGCGGCGACTTTTCCCTGCATTTCGGCGGCCCTGTGGTGCTTGCTGAATACAGGGTCGCCGAAATGGGATCGCCAAATCACACCGAATTGAATAAAACAAAAAGTCACCGAATGTGCAGTGACTTTTGGATTCTCTTTGAATAATCCTGATAGTCGACTACATTTTTTGTGTGACTAAGGCTGGGGTCAGACGAAAGCAGTTTTAACGTGCGTTTAGACGCACGAAATCACGGCCGTGCTAGCAGCAAATGACGTTCAATGCCGGGGAACACACAAAGTACGGCCGCACGAACGTTCGTCTGCGCAACGCAAGTGGCAAACGAACGCATTTTTTCTAGAACGTCAAACCGCTAGTACGGTTGTACAGAGTGCGCTGCGTCCGCTAGCGGCGTGTGTGCGTGATTGGGAGACGTCAGACACTGCACACGTCCGGCCAACATAACGTCCAGACACAAAAAGTGTTTTATTGATGATCCGTACAAAATCACGGACGAAAAGGCGCATCGTATGACCGCTATCGCGTATTCCGCGAAAAAATGCGTCCATTCGTTCGAACGCACTTTTTCACAGACAACGCGAAAAATGCGTTAGTCTGACCCTAGCCTAAAACTAACAGGTCTATTCACTAAAGGTGAGACTCAGGAGAATGACTGGAGAAGTGAAAAATCCAGATCAAAATATCCAAACAAGAACAATTCTCCCATTTATCTCACTTCCCAAATCGGCTATTTGATCTAGATTGTTCTTTCCTCCTGCCAATTCTCCTGAGTTTCACCTTTTAGTGAATAGACCTGTAAATAAAAACTAAGCTATGACGACTAAAACTATGAGGAAAAACCACTGACATTATAGTCGGCTAATAAAAACTAGACTAAAGTGTAAGGGAGGAGCTATTTGGGAAGATCCAATCAGAACTGATCTCAATTAAGAGAGAAATTATGAATTCTCTATATTAAGATAAGATGTTGCTCCAGGAGTATAGAATGAGCGCAAATTCTAGAGAAATTATTAAATAACCCGTTAGATTCTAGTCAATTAAATCCACTCTAGATTAACTCAAATCTTGTGACATTTAGTCGACTAAAACTAAAACAATAGACTAAAACTAAACCGGAGAGAGCTGAACCAGCCCCGAAATTGCACTAAATACTGAATTTCCCCGTATGGTGACATTTCGTGACCATTCGGCTATTCAGAGAGCAGGCAGTTTGCCAAATATTGCCGAATTGTCAGCAAATACGGTGCTGTTCGGCGGCAGTGAAATCCCCCATAGAAAAGCAATGGTTAATCTATTCACAGACACTGAGCAGCAGAGAAATGTCAGTGAAATGCCCTGCTGTGCGGTGGTTTCATTCGGCAGGTTTAATCAGGTGAATCCCATAGGTTTCAATGTTAAAAATATTCCCGTTTTATTGAATAGCTATTAAACCGTTTATTATTTTAATTTGCAGCACAAAGTCTCTCTATTAATGTTTTTTAGGATATTTTAGGCATTTTTCCAGCCAATTTGTTTCCCAATTTTTTTTAAAATAGCATTTTTTTTCCATAACAGACTTTTTTTTATTATCATTCATAGGATCTCATATGTTAATTCCAGACATTTCGGTGCAGCAGTTTTTTTGCAAGCAGCGTTTCGAATTTGACACTTTCAATCGTTTTTTTTTTTTACTCCGTTCGTTGGGTTATGGGCTTTTTCCAGAGGCTGGTCAGCGCTGTGTTTGGCGGTTCTTCAGCTTTTTCCGGACGCGTTCGGTGGGTTTGCGTCAGTTTATAGGATCCGATCCGATAAGCCGCCGGACCCGCTGAGATTATCGGATCTGATAATTTCGTTAGTTTTGCAGCGTTTTTTTTTGTTTTTAAATGGTGGTTCTGCGGCTGCTTTTCCCTGCCCTGCAGAGACCCTGCGGTGAATGCTCAATTCACCGCAGGGTCGGAGAATTTTATTCCCCGAAGTGTGGGGAACGAGAGAGTCCTGAAATGTCGAAAAAAACGACATTAGTCAGGAGACTACGACTAAATCTGAATTAAAATTTGCTGTCAAAATTAACATTGTTGACAAATAGGATGAATCAATAAATGTGTCAGAGTTACTTGTTGTAATAATAATATTGCATTGATACAATTTAGTGAATAATTGTAATCCTGGAAACATTGTATTCTCTGTTGCTCGTGTTTTCTCAAATCCACTGGTTTTATAGATACGGGCCCTTCTGAATCACATTGCTGAGGGCCACTTAAAAGCTGCAGAGATGTCCTCATCAAAGCATAAAACCTATACCCTGAAAAGGGATACATTGTCCAGGCCAGATGAGTTATATTCAATTTTGGGAGTTCTGTGCGGCCGTTCCTCCTTTCATCCTCGCAACATTGACTCATCATCAAGAGCCGGGCTCCGTGTAGCTTCGTTTCATTTTTTTTTCTCAATACATTTTTTTGGGTGAGGTGAATCCGGAGCTTTTAATCATCCAGGTTTTTCCAACATATGTCAGACCACACAGACGTCCCAAAATGAAGCTTCTCAGACAGTAACACACATGGTCTCGCCGTGAAGTGGTACCTTACTTTCCATTTTGTGGGTGACACAACTATGTTCCTGTAATCAGTTTATTGCAGACACTGCATTAAAAGCATCTGTAATATCCATTTTTTTCCTTGTAGCTGGAGGAAAATGCAGGATGGGTCAGATGGCGCTCCACTGGATTTTCCATCGGATGTTTCAGAGCAGAGTCCACTGAATTAACCACAGTTCTATCTATGTATCACAGGTTAGCATCAGCAAATGCTCCGTGACCTTAATTCACCTATAAACCACCACGATCCTTAACGGCCAATGGGGGAATGACTGACACCACGTACCTATAGGAACACTCAATGCAAATAAAACAAACCCAAATGTTTCTGACCTTTCTTAAAATTATTCTACATCTATGTGTCTGTCAGATTTATCCTCAGAATCTGCAGAAACAGTAATACTATGAAAATAACATTTTTAATCCCTATTATAGTAATTTTGTGTTTTAAAAAACAGACTTTTATTGAGCGAGACCACATTGTAACAGGCAGGCGTGAACAACGACAAAGCCCAAAGTGCAGGTCCCGTTTTCACGTCATTACGAAACAAAACATAAACTATAGGGGTTATTCAGAGAGCACCGACATGTCACCAACATTTCAGTGCTCTCTCGTTCCCCGCACTTCAGGGAATGAAATTCCTCTACCCTGCGGTGAATTTGGGAGAATGAGGATTGCCAGCTGAAGAAGCCTACGTGGCGAAACGCGTTCTGGTAGCTATTATTGGTTTTATAATAATAAATGTTTTAAATTATTGCTGTTTTGCCTTATCCTGTCCAAGAAGGTTTTGGGGGTTCCTTACAATCCCCTGAGCGTGTTTCAAGGAGCCATATGAGGCTCAAAAGCATGTGAGCCCTATACTTTAACTCATATTGATTTATCTGCTGCCATACAAGATTGCACTAGGGGTATCCCCGGTATATTTTGCTTTACTGCAGGGGTATCCTGTCCTTTGTCCACCGGATCCAAAAAAGGGGGTCAGATGGGCACCTGAAGTTTTCTATAAGACCCATAAAGCATTTCGTCCTAGAGCCAGGTGTTTGGCTCATGAACACGTGAGTTGAATACCTGTCGTTATATTCTATCCCCAATTGGTGCTACATACTGCACAATTTTTGGTTCTTTTTTTCCTTCCTTGCAGTCTGCTGATACATTTCCTCTAGAAGAGGATCACATTTTAAGATAAGGGATATCTCAGTTATGAACTTGTGGTACACGCATACCTGCGTTCCAGTGGACTTTTAGTTCACCAGCGCTACGTTGTTGTCTCGTGCATGTTTTCCCTCAAGGGTTTTTAGAGGAACCCCCATATTGCAACGTTAAGCGAGCAGATTGTGAGTATGTTTTTGTGGGCGCTTCACTCCTTTTGATATATTATTCACCGCAGGGTCCCCAGAGTGCAGGGAACCTATCGGAAAATCTGCCGAAGATCCATTGAAAAATCCACCGAAAATCAGCCCAAAAACCCTGCCGATAAGCCACCGATACGATCCGAAACATTGAATCCATCAGAAACTATGCAGAACGTACAATCTGCTGCAAACCTTTCGAACACGTCCGAAAAATCCCGATGATCTGCCGAACACATCGTTGCCCAGCCACCGGAAAAAGCCGACAAGCCGATGAATTGAACGAGGTTGTAAAAAAATAAACAAAACGATTTAAAGTTTCAAATTTCAAACGCTGTTTGCAAATAAACTACTGGACGAAAATGTCTGGAATTAACATATAAGATTCTATGAATCATAATACAAAGGTCTGTCACAAAAAAAATAAACGATTTAAAAAAGTCGGGAAAACAATTGTTTGTCGAAGAAAATCCCAAAAAATGCTTAACAAAAATCCTAGAAAAAAATAAAGACTAATGATATTCACAATCGGAAGGACTGGAGCCAAAGTGTCTGATAAAATCACAAAGGTGCCCAGGTGGCTTGTAATACAACCCATATAGTAATAACACCCTGATACTTGTTTCACGGCCAACACACAGATCATTCTATCAATAAACAAACTCAGATTTTTCTCTTTTTCTCCATTTGACTTTCATATAAAAATCCCTTCTATTACATATTTGGCCTCGCTACTAGTCCTCGGGATCAGCTCTGCCAGTCAACTGCTCGCTTTGCCCATATTAACTGTCCGTTCCTGACTTCATCCGAAGCCAAGATTCTCTTGATACGATCTCGATACAATTTACTGCTTTAGCGGAGGCTGAGATCTCAGAGTTCCGTGCCAGAGAATTCGCTGCGAACTCGTTTCCAAATAAATAATTCTATTAGGACGACGTTAATGAATCAGAATGCCGGCGAGTACCTTCTATATTGTTTATCCTATCCCTCTCGCGTGCATTTAATCATCCTGCGTAGAACGAATGCGCGGCGAGCAATCCTCCCTCTCAATGAAAAATCTCTTTTAATGCGGAATGATTATCCTCCAAGAAATGTAACGCTGAATTCTTGTGGCGATCTGAGGCTTCTAATAGGGCGTGCAACGGCTTATTTTCATCTCGTTTGTCTTGGCAATCTAAAACCGGGACACACTATGGTCACTTTACAACTCGCAATAAAACATAAGCAGGGTGCGGGGCTAGTACTTGGTCAGTAAATATGTCAGGGCAGTTGGCTGATTTATTGCATTTTCATCTTAGAATCCCGCTGTCTGTTCAGATTTACATTTCTTACATATTTCGAGCTCATAGTTTTTAACTACAAACACATCTGTGACACTAGAAGCGAAGCATCGGGACGCCATAAATCATCTCAATTTCCTCTCTCTCCCATAAGGACACTTTTTCACCTGTTACTTTTCTTGCCTTGTCTATTCACTGATATCTTAATGCCAGTTTGTTAGTGAGAGGAGTCTCTTGTTCCCTTGTGCCATGGTCGGGTCATGTGTGATATATATTTACACATGCTTGAGGTCAGGTGAACCAATAAAAGTGACAGAGGTGATTATATATGGGTCAGGCTGGGATGCTCCTCTGTTATGTGTATTCGTATTGACTGACTGATACCCCTTGTGACTTTTATCATGGTCTCCAACTGCCTCATTGTTAAAAGAGATGGCTGTCAAGAGTGTCAAGAATGTACATCTTACCCCTTTTAATTATCGAGTCAAAACTCTAGCAGGGTTATTCAAAGAGATTCGAAAAGTCACCGCACGTTCGGTGACTTTTCGTTCTCTTCAATTCGGTTCCTTTTGCCGATCCCATTTCGGTGACCCTGCGGTGTATTCAGCAAACACCACAGGGTCCCTGAATTGCAGGGAAAGGCTGCCGCAAACCTGACGAAAACTAACCGCAAAAACCCACCGAATGCACGCAGAAAAGCCACAAAAACATCTGGATTAACCTGCCGAAAACCAAGCCCGAGCAGGAGCCGAACACAGCCGAAGCAGCCGAAGCAGCATAGACCGCAGACGAGGGAGGTGAATAAATTAGCAAAATAGTTTGTGTGAATGTGTGAAAATGAAACGCTGTTTGCAAAGAAACTACTGAGCCAAAATGTCTGAAATTTACACAGGAGGTCCAGGGAATGATAATAAAGAGGGCTGTTACAGAAAAAATAAGTAAACTTAAAAAATAAAAATAAAATAATCGGACTTTAAAAAAAAAATTAAGAAAAATGCTTAAAATTTCCTAAAAAATCTATAAATAAAGATACTCTTTGCTGCAGAATTTTATAATGAACGGTTTATTAGATATTGAATTAAAACGGGAATATTTTTAACATTGAAGTCTATGGGATTCTCCTGAATTAACTTGCCGAATTAAACCACCGAATGGCAGGGCATTAGGGGAACCTTTCACTGCTGGTTTGTGTTCTCTGAATAGACGAAGCATTGCTTCTCTATGGGGATTTCACTGCCCTTGAACAGGCACCGAACAGGCACCGTATGTTCAGGCAATTCACCAGGATTTGGCGAATTGCCTGCTCTCTGGATAGCCGAATGGCCAAGAAAGGTAACCGAACGCTGATTTTCAGCGTTCGGTTACCTTTCTCAAGCAATTCGGATCTCTTTGAATAACCCTGTATGTTTTACCCGACCCTGAAAGAGCTGAACATATCTAGGCGGCCATACTGTATGGACAAGGTCATTGCATGCAGTCATTGGCTTGGAAAAACTATGAACAAGGGTGGTGAGAGGGCTCGTTGAAAAGTAAATGGTGGGATGAGGATATTGAGTGTTGTATTAGGTAGTTTTGGCAAAAAAATTTAAAACATTAGAGCAAAGAAGGCACTTAAAGGTTGTCCAAAATGTTCTTAGTCTTAAGGTCCTTAAACGGGACAAGGGGAACACAAAAGAGGCAAAAGAACCGCAAGCCAAGCCATTGCTTGAGCAAATAATGACTTGTGCACTAGGGCTAATAAAGGACACAAGCGAATATGGAAGTCTCCAAAGTACATGAAGGTACTGGCTTATAAGGACAAAATCGATACAAGGGATTTTTGGAAGACATGGATTATGTGGAATGTTGTTAACAAGATAAATGTTTTAATCCCTGAATGGAGGGAAAAAAAATCTGCATTTGGGTAACTTCAGTCTAGATTAGAAGGAACAGCGAGAGGCTGACAGATCAGGCAATAGGTTGGGACATCCACTAAAGAACATGCAGACAAGACGATGGGCCAGAAACATTACTACGGAGATACCAGATAATGAGCAAAAGCAATCACTGAGGAGCAACCAGGCGATGGCCAAGATAAATCACTGAGGAGCAACCAGACAATGGGCCAGAACCATCAATGAGGAGCAACCAGACAATGGGCCAAAACCATCACTGAGGAGCAACCAGACAATGGGCCAAAACCATCACTGAGGAGCAACCAGACAATGGGCCAGAACCATTACTGAGGTGCAATACAAATGACGGTAACCAAAACTGGTGTGCAAACAGAAAATGAGAAAGATAAATCACTGAGGAGCAACCAGACAATGGGCCAGAACCATCGCTGAGGAGCAACCAGACAATGGGCCAAAACCATCACTGAGGAGCAACCAGACAATGGGCCAAAACCATCACTGAGGAGCAACTAGACAATGGGCCAGAACCATCACTGAGGTGCAATACAAATGACAGTAACCAAAACTGGGGTGCAAACAGAAAATGAGCAAGATAAAGCACAGAGGAGCAACCAGATATTGGGTAAGAGCTATCGCTGAAGGGCAATGAAACGGCCAGATCCATCACTGAGGAGCAACCAAGACATACGGCCATAAATATCATTGAGGAGCAACTACACAATAGACCAGAGCCATCATTGAGTATAAACCAGACAAAATGCCAGAACCATCACTGAGGAGCAACTAGACAGTGGGTGAGAGCCATCACTAAAGAACAACCAGACAATGGGTCAGAGCCATCACTGAGGAGCAACCAGCCAGTGGGTCAGAGCCATCACTAAAGAACAACCAGACAATGGGTCAGAGCCATCACTGAGGAGCAACCAGACAATAAACCAGAACCATCACTAAAGAGCAACCAGACAATGGGTCAGAGCCATCACTGAGGAGCAACCAGACAGTGGGTCAGAGCCATCACTGAGGAGCATCCAGCCAGTGGGTCAGAGCCATCACTAAAGAACAACCAGACAATGGGTCAGAGCCATCACTGAGGAGCAACCAGACAATAAACCAGAACCATCACTGAAGAGCAAGCAGACAATGGGCCAGAGCCATCACTGAAGAGCAAGCAGACAATGGGCTAGAGCCATCACTGAAGAGCAAGTAGCAACCAGACAATGGGTCAGAGCTATCACTGAGGAGCAACCAGACAATAAACCAGAACCATCACTGAAGAGCAAGCAGACAATGGGCCAGAGCCATCACTGAGGAGCAAGCAGACAATGGGCAGAGCCATCACTAAAGAGCAACCAGACAATGGGTCAGAGCTATCACTGAGGAGCAACCAGACAATGGGCCAGAGCCATCACTAAAGAGCAACCAGACAATGGGTCAGAGCTATCACTGAGGAGCGCAGCTTTTAAAAGTCTTGTGTTTTTTTTTTACCCTGTTTATCGGCTTGAAGACTTTTTCGAGCGGTTGATCAGCGCTCTGTTTGGAGGATTGTCGGCTTTTTTGATGTGTCCAGGGTTTTTTCAGGGGTTCCGTGGCCCTTATTCAGATGCGGTCGGTGGATTTTCCCTGCACTTCGGAGACCCTGTGTTGAATGCTGAATTCACTGCATGGTTGGGGAATTTGATTCCCTGAAGTGCAGGGAACGAAAGAGCGCGCTTTGAATAACCCTGATAGAGTAAAATATTCTCTTAACTAAACACACAAGAGAAAAACAAAGCACATGTAAGATATCAGCAACATCAGATAAACACAATAAGGACATTGCATTTTTTGGTGGTACCGGCCCTTTAAGAGATGATTCCTGTTACTGTATACTTGCTATTGTTTATGAGAGAATGCGATCATATAAGGGTCTATTCACCGCTGCAACATCATGTAGTCATCCGACTGCCGTCTTTCTTTTTCTGCCTTTCTTTCGGAGTAAAACAATAGATTGGCCTCTTCACCTGCAATACATTAACAAAGTGATTAAAAAAACATTAATTAACAGCCGAGGAAAATTAATTACACCAGACGCCGGGAGCTCGTTTAAGCAGCGTCATCTTCTAACACTGTTTTTCAGAATGTCTCATCATTAATCCGCACGTTTTATCTTTCCATATAGCGCGCCACAGACTATAAGGGGTTATTCACAGAGCACCGATATGTCGCAGACATTTCGGTGCTCTCTCGTTCCCACTTCGGGGAATCAAATTTGCTGACCCTACGGTGAATTCAGCATTCAACACAGGGTCGCCGGACTGTAGGGAAAAGTTGTACAAAACCACCGCAAATTCACAGAAAATCCGCCGATAAAAGCAGAAAATCTGCCAAAAACTGCAACGGATACGTGCAAAAAACACGCTGAACACGTCCGGAAAAAGCCAACAGTTCGACGATCACAGCACCGACCAGTCGCAGGAAAAAGCTGACAAACCGACGAAAGGGGGTAAAAAAAAAAAAAAGTAAACGATTGAGGCTAGGGTCAGACTAACGCATTTTTCACATCTACCGTCATATAGTGTGTCCGAACGCATGGACGCACGTTTTATCGCACCGCGATAGCGGTCATACGGCGTGCAATTACAGCTGTGATTTTTGACGGAGCTTTAAAAAACAAATGGACCTTAAGGCTAGGGACAGATGAGCGCATTTTCTGCGGCCACCGTCAAAATGTACGTCGATGCGTGCGCACGCATTTTGTCACGGAATACGCTTAAGTGGTCAGACGACCACAGTCGCACAGTCGCAGGTACTCACCAATGCAATTCTAGGGAAATCCGGCTGTTTGAACGTTATGTAGGCCGCACACTAGCAGCGTCTGACGTCTCCTAATCACGCACACACGCTGCCATGCGGCCGCAGCGCACTCTGTACGTCTGTAGCAGCGGTTTCACGTTCTGAGAAAAATGCGTTCATTTGCCGGTTGCGTGGTGTCGGCGCACTTTTGTACGCACGTACTGCGTATATTGGCCGTCATTGGCCGTTATGTGCTGCTACTGCCGCCGTGATTTAGTGCGCCTGCACGCGCGTTCCGACTGCCCCACTCTGACCCTAGCCTATGTTGGCCGGACATGTGCAGCGTCTGACGTCTCCTAATCACGCACACACGCCGCTATGCCGACGCAGCGCACTCTGTGCGTCAGTACTAGCGGTTCGACGTAATAGAAAAAATGCGTTCGATTGCCGCTTGCGTTGCGCGGCCGAACTTTTGTGCGGCCGTACTTTGTATGTTGGCCGTCATTTTCTGCTACCACGACCATAATAAAGTGCGGCTAAACGCACGTTCGCACTACGTTCGTCTGACCCCAGCCTAAAAGTGTCAAAATTGAAACGCTGTTTGCAAAATAACTACTTAGACGAAAATGTCTGGTATTTACACATAAGATCCTATGAATGATAATAAAACGCTCTGTTACAGAAAAAGAAAAAAACACTATTTGAAAAAAAAATTGCCGAAAAAATGACTAAAAGATCCTAAAAAATACATAAATAAAGAGACTTTTTGCTGCAGATTAAAATTATAAATGGTTTATTAGATATTGGATTAAAACGGGGAATATTTTTTACATTGAAATTTATGGGATTCGCCTGAATAAACCTGACGAATGAAACCACCGAACAGCAGGGCACTTCTCTGACATTTTTCTGCTGTTCGGTGTCTCTGAATAGATTAACCATTGCTTCTCTATGGGGGATTTCACTGCCGCCGAACAGGCACCTTACTTGCAGGCAATTCGCCAAAATTTGGCGAACTGTCTGCTCTCTGAATAGCCGAATGGCCTCGAAATGTCACCGTACGCTGAATTTCAGTGTAATTTCGGCGACATTTCGCACCTCTCCGAATAACCCCTCTAGTTGGCTTCTCACAAATAAGATTTGAATCAGCAATAGGCGTTTTTTTTTTCTTCTTCTGTCAAATAAATATGATTTCTGAACAGCAGGGGGTGAGTAGAACATTTTGTTTCTGGAGACGCTCTCGTGGTAACGCGAGACTGACAGACACTTAAAAATAAAAAAAAATAATAATAATAAAAAATAAAATAGATGGTTGCCAGATAATTTTGTATTTTCAGGAACTCTGCTGGCGTCCCATCTGCCTGGAGGGGATCCTCAGAATGAGAACAAAACATGTCTCCCCCCCCTAACTAAATTAAATAGAACAATATACAATGTAATCCTTACCCCACACATACAATTATAAGCAAAGCAAAACAAACAAAACAATAAAAAACCCTAAACGATTTCTACTGGACCCAGAGAGTCTTTTCTTTGGAAAACCACTGTGTTATTAAACACGCACAATAGCCTTCCTTCACGCTGCAGAACTTGGTAAGGAACCATCTCCCACACATACAGTATATTGAGCTCTGCAAACAGCTGGAAGTAATAAATGTCTAATGGACTCTCGTTACTTTGGCTGCTGGTCCTGCTATGAGCTGCTGCAGGAAGCGTCTTGGACACCCAGGGACTTCTTAAAGGGGTTATCTGTACCAGAAGGTGGTCAGCTCCATCACCTAGGGCCACCGAAAAACTGTCAGGGTTATTCAAAGAGAATCGAAAAGTCACTGCACGTTCGGTGACTTTTCATTCTCTTCAATTCGGTTCGATTCGGCGATCCCATTTCGGCGACCCTGCGGGCGTATTCAGCAAGCACCACAGGGCTGCCGAAATGCAGGATAAAGCCCGCCGCAAACCCGACGAACACTCGCCGTAAAACCAGGGCGAAGGCACATCGAAACACGCAAAAACATCTGGATTAACCCCACCGAAGATGCCGGAGAAACCCGAGTAGGAGCCGATCACAGCGCAGAGCAGCCGCTGGAAAAACCCGACCCCGCAGGCGAATGGAGTGAAAAAAAATAAAAAACTGTTCGCTTGAATGTTTGAAAAGTGAAACACTGTTTGCAAACAAACTACAGAGAAAAAATTTCTGAAATTTACATATAAAATCCATTGAATGATAATAAAAAGGGCTGTTACAGAAAAGAGAAAAACATTTGAAAAAAACTTTTTAAAAAAAGGGAAAAAAAATTTTGCCAAAAAATTCCAAAAAAATGCTTAAAAGATCCTAAAAAATCTATAAATAAAGAGACTCTTTACTGCAGAATATTATAATGAACGGTTTATTAGATATTGAATTAAAACGGGAATATTATTAACATTGAAGCCTATGGGATTCGCCTGAATAAACCTGTCGAATGAAACCACCGAATGGCAGGGCATTAGGGGAACCTTTCACTGCTGGTTTGTGTTCTCTGAATAGACGAAGCATTGCTTCTCTATGGGGATTTCACTGCCCTCGAACAGGCACCGAACAGGCACCGTATGTGCAGGCAATTCGCCAGGATTTGGCGAATTGCCTGCTCTCTGAATAGCCGAATGGCCGGGAAAGGTAACCGAATGCTGAATTTCACTGTTCGGCTACCTTTCGCCAGCAATTCGAATCTCTTTGAATAACCCTGTGTATTTTGGAGTCGACGGAGAACGATCGTTTTGGAAGAAACTCTCAAATTGATGTAAATTTTAAATTTCAGAAGTAAAAAAGTAAAAAAAATACTTCCTCCTCCCCTGGAAAAAATAGTACCAAAACTGGGGGGAAATACTTTTTTAAAATTTTTATTTTGGCAAAAAAAAAAAATATAACAGACATTTTTTAATAAGTTTAAAACCAGGTTCTCGCTGCGCTCGCATCAGAAGAAGGAGCAGAATCTGTATCCAAAAATACGAAGCAAAAATGGAGCAGTATGTTAAAGGGTTATTCAAAGACAGCCGAACTTGCCACCAAATTGCACCGAACGGTGAATTTCCTCGTAAGGTGCAATTTCTTGGCCATTCGGCTACTCAAAAAGCTGGTAATTCACCAAATATTGCAATTCGGCAGCAGTGAAATCCCCATAGAGAAGTAATGGTTAATATGTTCAGAGAACGCTGGACAACGGGGAAAGTTGACAAAATGCCCAGATTTTTGCTGGTTCAGTTTGACAGGTTTAAACAGGCGATTCCAAAAGGTTTCAATATAAAGAAAATTCCCTGTTTTTATTACATTTTTATTCAACCATTTATTTTTTTCATTTGCAGCAAAAAGTCTTTTTATTAACTTATTTTTACATTTTTTTTAGCCATTTTTGTGGGCTTTTTTGGCCAAATTTTTGATTCTGATTTTTTTTTACATGGCTTTTTTTTTCATTCTGCAACAGACCATTATTTCCAGGGGTTTTCATGCATTATTTTGTTTTAAAATGCCTTTTAGGCTAGAGTCAGACGAACGCAGTCTGAGCGCACTCTGCGTGCGTGCATAACGGACGGACGTACTGACGGTACGTGGGTTCGGTGTGTGGGTCTCTATTGATCATAATTCTATGCTTCAACTGACGTTAAACTGTGCGGAACACGGACGTGATCACTGCGTTCGTCTGACACGGGCCTTAAAAGCTGCGTTGTTATTTTTTTTTTTCTACCTCTATTCGGCAACTGGTCAGCTTTATTCAGCGGATGATTGTCTTTTTCCGGCGCCGTTCGGCGGTGTCTTCGGTGGGTCGATGGCTGCATTGGGCGGTTTATTGAATCTATTCGGTGATTTTTCGACAGTTTATCGGATGTGTACGGTGATTTTTCAGCGTTTTTTCTATTCCTTCAGTTTTTTTTGGCAGTTTGTGGCTGCGTTCGGTGAGTTTACCGGCGGTGTTCGGTGGATCTATTCGGTGGTTTATTGGATGTGGTCGGTGGGTCCCTTTCGGCGCACTTCGGGGACCCTGAGATGAATGCTGAATTCACTGCAGGGTCGGCGAATTGAGGTCGCTAAAGGGCGTCGAAGGAGAGCGCACCGAAATTTTGTTGATATTTCGGTGCTCTCTGAATAACCCCTTTAGGATTACCAGAAAATGATGGTTCATTTCTGGCCTGAGCATCCAAAATTCGGGCCATCAAAACTGGGCCATGACAGAGGGTCTTTTTCAAGATGCGACGTTTACACCCACATTGTTTTTTGATGCTGCTTTCTTTCCCTCATTTTTTCCATAAGGTATCAAGATTTTAAACTTAATTGTGCAAAAAATAAAAAAGGCTTTAAAAAAAGTTTTTTGCAAATATTTATTTTAGTTTTATGGAGAAAGTTTCCCAGCACAGGGGCCTCCATTCTCTGCAAAACAAAAATATTAGAAATTAAATTTTTTTTTTAACTTTTACAAAAACATTTGTTAAAAAAAGTTTTTTTCCCCCCAGACACACATGTCTACTTTGCCTAATTATAAATCCGGCCCTGCCTGTGAGGGGTTCATAAAATACAGTTACTTATGTTATGTTGCTGTTTTAAGCAGGTATCCAGTAATGTCTCATTTTTATTTACTTCCTTAAAAAGTGTTTGATATGGGGTTGCCAGATCAGCCATGTTTTCCTTAACATATATAAGTTTTTCATGCTGATGGGCAGTGTATGTAAATGCAACCCTGCAGTATGTATAGCTCATCATAAGCTGCAGGGTTGAAATCAAAGAGGGATCTCAGGTGACCTGCCTTGATTAGGAAACTGATTTTCAACCTGCTATTCACAATATTCATAAATGATCTGCCCAACGTCTGCAAAGCCTCAACTGTGCACATGTACGCAGACGACACCATAATCTATACCAGCAAACCAGGTCTCCCACAGCTGGAGGCCGTGCTGCAAGAACAATTCACAGAGGTAGAAAAGTGCATCAAAGGTAACAAACATTATCTATTTAATTGTACAACAAATGCTTATGCCAGCGATTCAATACGGAGATGTAGTGTATGCAGCCGCACCGCAAACACACCTTCATAAACTTACTACATTGTATAACTCATTCTGTCGCTTTGTGCTACAATGTAGAAACATAGAAAACATAGAAACATAGAAAAATGTGGGCAGATAAGAACCTTACGGCCCATCTAGTCTGCCCAATTACATGGATACTTAACCTGGATTTATCTTTTGTTTAGGATAGCCTTATGCCTATCCCATGCTTGCTTAAATTCAATTACTGTTTTGGCCTCTACCACACCATTGACTCACCATTGTGACATGTTAAAAGAGCTAAACTGGCCGTCGCTGGAATCCAGACACATCCTTCACCTTTCCAACCTGGTGTTTAAGAGCTTTTCTGGGAAGCTGCCACCCTACCTGAATAGGCTGCTAACCCTAGCAGTTCCCTCATCCTATAACCTCCGATCCAGGACCAGCACCTTACTTGCAATACCACAATACAAAAGAAAGAGTCTCGATCCTCATTTTCCTACAGAGCACTGCAATTATAGAATAACCTCCCAGACGCCATCTAAAGTCCCTTAAGAGATCTCTATTAATATATCTCGATACCGAATGCACCTGTAAACATGTCACATAGTGACTATATACAGAATGCACCTGTAAACATATAACATAGTGACTATATACAGAATGCACCTGTAAACATGGAACATAGTGACTATATACAGAATGCACTTGTAAACATATAACATAGTGACTATATACAGAATGCACCTGTAAACACGTAACACAGTGACTATATACAGAATGCACCTGTAAACATGTAACATAGTGACTATATACAGAATGCACCTGTAAACATGGAACATAGTGACTATATACAGAATGCACCTGTAAACATGTAACATAGTGACTATATACAGAATGCACCTGTAAACATGTAACACAGTAACTATATACAGAATGCACCTGTAAACATGTAACACAGTGACTATATACAGAATGCACCTGTAAACATGTGACACAGTGACTATATACAGAATGCGCCTGTAAACATGTGACACAGTGACTATATACAGAATGCACCTGTAAACATGTAACACAGTGACTATATACAGAATGCACCTGTAAACATGTAACACAGTGACTATATACAGAATGCACCTGTAAACATGTAACATAGTGACTATATACAGAATGCACCTGTAAACATGTAACACAGTGACTATATACAGAATGCACCTGTAAACATGTAACACAGTAACTATATACAGAATGCACCTGTAAACATGTGACACAGTGACTATATACAAATGCGCCTGTAAACATGTGACACAGTGACTATATACAGAATGCACCTGTAAACATGTAACACAGTGACTATATACAGAATGCACCTGTAAACATGTAACACAGTGACTATATACAGAATGCGCCTGTAAACATGTAACATAGTGACTATATACAGAATGCACCTGTAAACATGTAACATAGTGACTATATACAGAATGCGCCTGTAAACATGTAACATAGTGACTATATATAAAATGCGCCTGTAAACATGTGACACAGTAACTATCAGGGTTATTCAGAGAGCGTGAAAAGCAGGAGAATGACTGGAGAATGAAAAATTCTAGGTCAAAATAGCCGATTTGGAAAGTGAGATGAAAGGGAGAATTTTTCTGGTTTGGCTATTTTGACCTAGAATTTTTCATTCTCCAGTCATTCTCCTGCTTTTCACCTCTCTCTGAATAACCCTATATATTTCCTACATATTTACTTTATGTTATATATTTGTATTTTTTTAATATCTTGCATCTGTAGCGCTGTGTTAAAATCTTGCTGTGGCAGTACCTATTTTTGGCCACAAGATGGAGACTATCGCGATCAGAGACACTGGACATTGGGACTACAATGCCAGGCATGCTTTGCAAGAAGACAGGAAGTGGGTGGGGACTGGACACTTACATCCTCTGCCTCGTGGAGAACGCGCCAGAGCGCGCCAGGGAACGAGAGAGAGCAGACGCAGTGCCATACTTTGTGAGAGGGCCTAGGGCGGAGAGCAAGTGAGACCTGTCAGTTCTGTTACCGGGTCATTCAGCCGCAAGAGAAGGAGCCCTCCAAGTTCCAGAGTTGCTGCAGATGGAACCAACCGAAGACCTCGAGTAAGGAGTCACCGCAAGTTGATCGGGTACAGAGAGCAGGCGGTGAGCTGAGGAAAAGTCGTGGACAAGCTACGGGAAGTCAGACAACGGATCCGGCCGCTAGTATCCCCAGTCAAAATCCAGCGGAGAGACGTCCTGGGTCAGCGGAGCCTAAAGCAACCGGCGGATGGGTGAGAGGCCTCCAAGGCCGTGTTTAATACAAAGAGCACGCTGCTGTGTTTCTCTTTAAAGTCCACAGGGCCCTAACGTGACTAGTCGAAGACATTTCTTAAGTAAATTCACTGGCCAGTTGAACAGTACCCGGGTACCTTACACACATACACACATTTTACATTCCGGGACTTAACCTGTGCAGGACTCATTTTGTTACGAATCGGAACGGGGGTTAAAGATACGTTCCGAAATATATATTTTTCTCTTTCCGCTGCGCGTTTACCGTGATACGAAGTGATTGTATATTCTGGGGTTCCGCTACGTGTCCCTTTTTCTGAATATTCGTGCAATTGCATTTTCTTTTATGTTCGGTTACGAATATTTTATTTTCCGAAATACGACGCCTCGTGTTTCGGTTCTTTTCCGCTACGCGTTTTACCGCAATACGAAAGTACTGTAATAATATCTGTGAATACCGTATCTCAATATCTGCCAAATATTTTAGTAAACTATTTAAATGATAAAAACCCACAACTGTGTTGGAGTATATTTATTCCCTAGTGCGGGGAGACTGACCCGTGGTTCATTTTCAGCGGCTCCTCCGGGAGTGAGCGCTACACATTTTATTACTTTGTGTTTCTGTAACGACTGTAACAATTCAATGTTCTTGAACCCAGGACATACTGTATGTATCCTTCCTGGGAAAATACTTTATAAATAAATAAATTATTATTATTATTATACTTTATTAATATAGCGCCAGCATATTCCGAAGCGCTGAACCATGGGCATTTATAAATAAATAAATAAATAACTAATAAATTTCACTGCGTGAAATAGGAAACTGTGTGCATGTAAGCACGGCTGACCTGGCAACCCTTTGATTTGCGTTATTCAATAAATGCTGGTATTGCAGTTCCAACAAACATCGGCACCGCGCAGTATTGAAATTCATAGAGCAATAGAATAGCTTCACGGGGCACTTTTTTTTTTTTGCTCTTTGAAATCGACTTTTGATGAATATTCAGTAACTTTCGAATTTACCACCGAATTGCACCAAACGGTGAATCTCATTGTATGTGAAATTGGTCTATTCATTTAACTGTCAATTCGTCAAATAAAGGCGCATTGATGGCGAAATACTTTGCATGTTGCCGCAATTGGGTGCAATTTGGTGGTGGCACCAAAATTCTCCCATAGAGAACTATCGATACACAATACACAATACACCGAATCGCACAGAAATGATGGAGAAATTACCTGATTTGTGTGATTTCAATTCGACAGGTTTAATCAGGCGAATCTAGTAGGTTTTAATGTAATAAATGTAACATCTTTCTTTATTTTTTACAAAACCTTTTTCTTACTATTTATTTTTTGAAAGACCTTTTAGGATTTTTTTTAAAAGACATTCTTTTTTAAATTTTTAAAAGATTCTTTTTATTTTGTAACAGACAGTTTTATTCTTAAATTTCTTTTCTAAATATTCAGACACAATTATACTACATTTTTTTATTGATTTAACCTCCTATTAGGAGAATAGGACACTTCCTGTATTTTGTTTCAGTTCACTGAAATTCGCCGAGGCCAATTCGGTGCATATCAGCTCTTTTCGGCGAGGTCCGATAACTGCTTTGGCGACCCCATTTTCAGTAAGAGACAGTTACCATTCGATAAATATTCCATAAATATTGAATTTGCTGAATTTTCGACGAAAATAAATCACCAATGTGAACCAAAATGTGCCGGAAATGTAAAGCACTAATATACTGTTGCTCTCATCTCTCCCCGCCAATAAATTCTACAAAAATACATATTTTTTAAAACCATTGGTTATCAGATTTGAGTGAAATTCACTAAATTTGGCAAGCTCAATTGTAAATTTAAAGGGCTTATTCATTGAGTGCCGAATTTGCCACTGAATTGCACCGAACGGTGAATTTCACCATACGGTGAAATTTCGTGGCAATTCAGCCATTCAGAAAGCTGACAATTCGCCAAATATTGACGAATTGCCAGTGAAATATGTTACAGTTCACCTCAGATCACTGAAATTCGGCGACCTTTGGCGGCAGCTAATTTGTCCCATGGAGAAGTAATAGTTAATCTATTCAGAGAACACCAAACTGCACTGAAATTATGGCAAAATGCCCAGATTTTCGGTGCTTCAGTTCGACAGGTTTAACCCTTTCCATGTGGCGGATGCGCTCAGCGCGTCCTGCCGCATGGCTACTTCACTGTGGAGGACGTGCTCAGCGTGTCCTCCCTTTGCAGTGGCGATCGGCCGGGATTCCGGCCGATCGCGGCGGCCCCCCGGTGGGTGCGGACTGACATCATTGATGTCAGCCCAGCCTCCGGGACCCCGACAGGCACGATAGACATCATCGCGCATGCGCGATGACGTCTATTTCAGGCACCCCCCGCCATTGCGGGGAAGGTGCCTTAAGGGGAGGTGGGGTTAGGTCCTTCGGACCTCTCCCCCTCCCCATCTGTGCGGGCCATCGGCTGAAGACAGGTACTGCTTGGAAGGGCACAGCCTGCCCTTCCAAGCGGCGGCTATCTTTAACCCCTAGGGGGCTGGATCGCGATATGGCACTAACATACGCTGTATCGTGGTCCCCTCTCGGAGCTGGCCGACATCTTGGATGTCGGCCAAGCTTCCGGGATATTCCCCTAACGACTGGCGTCATCGCGCATAGCGTGATGGCACCAGTTTCACAATTAACCCCTTGCTGCCACCTATGGTGGAGAAAGGGGGTTCCAATGAACCCCCTATCTCCTGATCCGTGACAGCTAGGGTTTAATATTTGAGATCACTGGAACGACCAGAGCGTGGCCTTTCCAATGATACCAAACATGACCATGTCACCTGTAAAAAAAATATATATTAAAAATAAAATAAAATAAAAAAAATAATAATTTAAAACTAAAAAAACTAAAATTTTTTTTTTTTTTGTTTTATTAGTGCAGCAATATTGTTCCCATTTCAGTTATAATGTGAACAATGATGCTGCACTAACGATTTTTTCTATGTGGGGGCGTTTGCTAAAAAACACATAATTTTCCCCAAAAAAAGTAACGATTCCCCATTTCTAATTTTTTTAAAAAGCGCAACCCATAGAAGATATAACCGCAAACGCTCGCATGTTAAAATGTGAAAAAAAAACACTTTACACGTTGTAAATTATTGAAAATTCTAATTTTATTGCATTTTTTGTTATAATATACAGACAGGACATAACGTATACATATAAAAATGATATATTATGAATCTGCCGAGTCTCCCGGAAAGAACGATATATAATATGTCTGGGTTGTATAATAAAATGGGACTTCAAATCGCATTTAAACATGATGAGCGAAACCGGTAAAAATGAGCTCAGCACAGAGGTGTGAAAAGGCTCAGCAGCGAAAGGGTTAAACAGGAGAATCTCATAGGTTTCAATGTAAAAATATACTATTGTTTCTAATCTTTTTTTTTATTTTACCGTTTATTCTTTTCAGTTTCCGCAAAAAGCCTTTTTATTTATATATCTTTGAGGCATTTTTCAGGATTTTTTTTAAGCAAAATATTTGATTACTATTTTTCTTAAATGTTGTTTTTTTTCTGTAACAGACCTTTTCATTTTTTTATAGGACCTTTTTATTATTTTCATGCATTTTAATAGTTTTAAATGCCTTTTAAAAAATAGTGTTTTTTTTTTCTCCCTCAGTTTGGCAGCTGATTGGCTTTTTTCGGCTGCTGATTGGCAGCGTTCAGCGGTCAGTTAGGCGGCGTTCGGTGGTCTGTTCATCGGTCATTGGCTGTGTTTGGGGATCAGTTCAGCGGTCAGTTTGGCGAACGTTCGGCGAGTTGTTGGCTGCATTGGCAGTCTGTTCGTTGGTCGTTGGCTACGTTTGGCGGTCTGTTCATTGGTCGTTGGCTGCATTCGGCAGTCTGTTCGTCGGTCATTGGCTGCATTCGGCGGTCTGTTCTTCGGTAGTTGGCTATGTTCGGCAGTCTGTTCGACAGCGTTCGGTGGATCCCTTTCGGTGCACTTCGGGGACCCTGCTGTGAATGCCGAATTCTCCAAATTTAAATGCAACACATAACACATAATAAGGTCACATTAGTCCATGGCAGTGAATAGTATCCAGTTTATCTGTGCCGGGAATCATTGCGCATCATATTCCCGCCGTGCGTAGATAGGTGCATAATCTATTCAAAACAATCATAATTTCTAATTAGATAATAGTGTTTAGGATTTCTCTCCACGGTTCTCCAGATTTTCCCATAACCCTCTCCCCCTTAGCCTTAGCGATAGCAGTCCCTCTGCCGGTCCCTTGGAAGTCACACTGTGAGCACCTGGGAGATTAACATTCGGATTATGAAATAACCTCTCGCTTAGTCTGATTATCATAATGTTTACTTTGGATTTTGCTGCACGTATTATAATTAGGCTCCTCGCGTTACATGACTTCACTGTTCGAAAAATAAACTATCATGGGATGATGTAACTACTGAAATAATAAGAGTGTAGATATTAAACTCTGACACGGATCACCCGGTTATATCATTTACCTTATCTTGCTTTATTAAAACAAATTCTTCAATTAAAAAAACACCTACAATATGTTATTCAAATCTATATAATATTTTATGCTTCACTGGATTCTGTGTGTCTGTTCACATTAGGGGTTAATCAGAGAGAGCCGATCTGACCCCGAAATGTCACCAAACAGGGAATTTCCCCATACGGTGACATTTCGGGGCCATTCAGCTATTCAGAGAGCAGGCAGTTCACCAGATTTTGGCGAACTGCTAGCCAGTACGGTGCCTGTTCGGTGGCAGTGAAATCCCCCATAGAGAAGCAATGGTTAATTTATTCAGAGACACCGAACAGCAGAGAAAAGTTGCCGAAATGCCCTGATGTTCGGTGGTTTCAATACAAATATAGGTTGCAACCAGCAATGGTCCACCAGTCGGTGCGGATACACTTCCAAATCCAGATACTCAAAGAGAATAATAATTTCCGACTCCTTAATGTGGTTGAATTATAAAGGATTTTAATCCGCAGTGAGCAACAAAAGACAACGTTTCGACACAATGGTCTTTGTCAAATCACATTATTGACACACAGATTTGACAAAGACCATTGTGTCGAAACGTTGTCTTTTGCTGCTCACTGCTGATTAAAATCCTTTATAATTCAGCCACATTAAGGAGTCATAATTATTATTCTCGTTCGGTGGTTTCATTCGGCAGGTTTATTCAGGCGAATCCCATAGGCTTCAATGCATGTATAGCTTGGAAAAAAGACGAGACAGAGGAGATATGATAGAAACATTTAAATACATAAAGGGAATCCACAAGGTAGAGGAAGGGAGTATATTTAAAAGGAAACAAAATAGCAAAACAAGAGGACATAGTCTTAGATTAGAGGGGCAAAGGTTTAAAAGTAACATCAGGAAGCATTATTTTACTGAGAGGGTGGTGGATACATGGAACAGTCTTCCAGTTGAAGTGGTAGAGGCCAAAACAGTAATTGAATTTAAGCAGGCATGGGATAGGCATAAGGCTATCCTAAACAAAAGATAAATCCAGGTAAAGTATCCATGTAATTGGGCGACTAGATGGGCCGAAAGGTTCTTATCTGCCGACATTTTTCTATGTTTCTATGTTAAAAATATTCCAGTTTTAATTTAATATCTAATAAACCATTTATTATTTTAATCTACAGTGAAAAGTCTCTTTATTTATAGATTTTTTAGGATCTTTTAGGCATTTTTTGGCAAATATTTTTTTTCTGTTTTTTTTAGATAGCATTTCTTTTCGTGTAACAGACCTTTTTATTATCATTCATAGAATTTTATATGTAAATTCCAGGCATTTTCATTCAGTAGGTTTTTTTCCAAACAGCGTTTCAATTTTGACATTTTCAAGCGTATTGTTTATGTTTTCTTTTACCCCGTTCGTCAGTGACCGGCGGCTCGTCGGCTATTTCCGACGTGTTTGGTGTGTTTTCTGCGGGAGGTTTTCAGTGGGTGTTCGGCGGGTTTTTTTAAGAGACCATGCGGTGAATGCTGAATTCACTGCAGGGTGGGGAACTTTAAACATTTTAACTATTTTACAATACAAATAACTAATACAGTTGTTCTGCACACTACAAAAGAAAGGGTGCGCTCTCTAGCAAGAGGCTTCCCAAGGACCTCTAACAAAACAGAAATACAAAAATAGAGATGCACTTCAGCAGCAAATAGAAAAATCCAATTTATTAATGTAAAATCACCACAATAAAATATGACATATACATATTGCAGGAAGCTCAATATAAGCAATACATCAGCCACATAAACCTGTTCAACAATCGTGATCTAATCTCTGTATATATAATAGCCAAGGAAAGAGAGGCTCACAATGCAATATATCAAAAAATAAAAAATCAAGTACACACGAAAAAGTTGTATCAATTACCCGACACTTTGGAAAAAACTATTTGTCTACGTTACTCTGTATTTAATTGTTAACGTCACATCCAGTGTTTGAATGAAATGCCGAGGTATTATTCCTCTTGGTATTGAAGGGATTACGATAAACATATACATATTTGTAAATTTAGAAACATGTCCAAGCAAGTTTAAACAACTGGTGGGACAGGGAGTGATGGTGTGTTGGAAATTTGCGTTGACAGTCATTGTATTGCGGCGCTTACTGGTTAGCAAATGTAAGTATTGCTTTACAGGACTCGGGTTAAACCACAAATTAAATCTCACTTTCGTTCAAATGACACGTTGAAAAAGAATTACACGTCACGCTGTAAAATCCGGTTACACGGCCAGCGAAGATCCCCCATTCACCTCTCCACCACTGTGCCTTCTGAAGATCTGTGGAAGCCAGCAGCGGGCGGCCTTTACACCTCCAATTAGCTGCTAGGTGTCAGCTATTAATTAGTGTATTGTGTAAGGTGACACACTGTAGAATAAGATCTTCCCAAAAAGACTCAGAATCACCAAGAGCTGCAACACGACTTCTGACACAAAGTTACAAAAACGGATTCGTGACAGTTTCTCCTGGCGGTGGGTCATAGTCTATACTAACCGCTCTCTCTCTGATTCCGCCTTTGTATTTTCCAGACTCTAAACCTGCATAAACCAAAACAATCCGGGCCGAGGGCGACAGAGTGGAGGGGACGATTTCGTTTTTGCCTTATGTCCTTTCTTTTAGAATTCCAATACATTCAGGGTGTGCGGGTGTTTTTTTAGGGTCTCCTCCATATATTCAGGGTGTGCGGGTGTTTTTTTAGGGGCTCCTTCATATATTCAGGGTGAGCGGGTCTATCTATCTATCTATCTATCTATTTATCTCTATCTATCTATCTGTATCTATCTATTTATCTCTATCTATCTATCTGTATCTATCTATTTATCTCTATCTATCTATCTGTATCTATCTATCTGTATCTATCTATTTATCTCTATCTATCTATCTGTATCTATCTATTTATCTCTATCTATCTATCTGTATCTATCTATCTGTATCTATCTATTTATCTCTATCTATCTATCTGTATCTATCTATTTATCTCTATCTATCTATCTGTATCTATCTATCTATCTATCTATCTATCTATCTATCTATCTATCTATCTATCTATCTATCTATCTATCTGTCTCTATCTATCTGTCTCTATCTATCTATCTATCTATTTATCTCTATCTATCTATCTGTATCTATCTATCTATCTATCTATCTATCTATCTATCTATCTATCTATCTATCTGTCTCTATCTATCTGTCTCTATCTATCTATCTATCTATCTATCTATCTATCTATCTATTTATCTCTATCTATCTATCTGTATCTATCTATCTATCTATCTATCTATCTATCTATCTATCTATCTATCTGTATCTATCTATCTATGTATCTATCTGTCTCTATCTATCTGTATCTATCTATCTATCTATCTATCTATCTATCTATCTATCTATATCTATCTGTATCTGTCTGTATCTCTATCTATCTATCTATCTATCTATCTATCTATCTATCTATCTATCTGTATCTATCTATCTATCTATCTATCTATCTATCTATCTATCTCTGTCTATCTATCTATCTATCTATCTATCTATCTATCTATCTGTCTCTATCTATCTATTTATCTATCTATCTATCTATCTATCTATCTATCTGTCTCTATCTATCTGTATCTATCTATCTATCTATCTATCTCTATCTATCTATCTATCTATCTATCTATCTATATCTATCTATGTATCTATCTGTCTATCTATCTATCTATCTATCTATCTATCTATCTATATCTATCTGTATCTGTCTGTATATCTATCTCTCTCTCTATCTATCTGTATATTTATCTATCTATAGATCTGTCTTAGCTTTCTTTATTTTTATATATAAATTCATACAGTTTCTTTAATCTTCTTTCTTGATAGTCATTAATAAATTATTTACACGCACTTATCAACGCGTCAGTGATTTTCTTCCACAGAGATAAAGGCATCAGATGTGAAATGGGAAACATAAATAAATAAGGGGCTCTCCCTCCTATAGAATGTAGTAGAAAAAGATCAACGTGGCGCTGCTGTCTTTAGCCTGGGGCAAAACAACAAGATCCAGCCAAAAAAGGGAAGAGTTTGTTAATCAGCCCCGAGAAACGGGCCTGGGACTGCGTCGGGGTGTTCTTCGATGAACCTCTGACCGTCTGATAAAGACAAACACACACATATATTCAAGGGGGGGGGGTGTGTGTTGCCACTTTTAATGAATGTTATTTTTTTGGGTAATAAAGTCTGCTTTGCTTAAAATCATCACCGTTAGGAGATTGGATGCCTGACGCGAGCTGCTAATAAGGTATAAATCACTCCCGCCGCGCGATGGTGAAAGCCTCAGTATGACGCTGCTCAGTGGAAACCGCTTCTGTGCTGACGTATGGGAGATTAGATTGTAAGCTCTTGTGAACAGAGTCCTCTTTTCCTATGTCAAATTTATTTGTTAATTTTATGCGCAATTAGTCCCACTCGTTGTACAGGGCTGCAGAATATGTTGGTG
>CM019070.1:14057470-14184970 GCA_009667805.1 Leptobrachium leishanense
CTTCATCTTCTAAATATATGTTTAATTTTGGCTGCTTTTCTTTCCCATTTCCTTTGTAAAGCACTAATGCTGTTTCTATTGCCTTATACAAGTAAATGGTAATTATGATAATTAAAGGGACTCTTTACTCATCCTGACATTTCAATTAACCCCTTCACTACCGAGATCGAGATATCTCAGGCTTCAAAGGTACCATCCGGTGCCCTGATATCGTGATATCTCAATCTACAGCTCTGCAGAAAAAAAGCAAATGATATTAGTTTGCTGCAAACAAATTTGCTTTTGGGCTGCAGAAGGTGCCCCAAAGTTTTAGCCCTGTAGGCATAATGCCCAAAGAGCTAAAACTGTGCAAAACTGGCTAACTGAATGTCCTGACAGCGGACATTCAGCAGCTGATGCAGGGAACACGAGCTGCAGCTGTAACGGCTGTAACTCAGTTTGGCAGTAGATGGCGCCTTCTACTGGCCAAATATGTTATCACGGCAAGAAATACACTAGGAATATGCCTAAATATTTCTTACTGTATAATTAATTACATTAAAAAAAAACAAAAAAAAACACTAGTTCCTCACAAGGATTTTTTGGAAAATCACTTGGTAGTGAAGAGGTTAGAGTGGTCAGGATATGAGGTGTGCCCCCCTTCTTCTCCCCTGATCTGGTGAAATCTCAGGGTGAAGAGGAGGAGTTTCCTCCATCCACCCAGAGTCACCAGCAGCTGGGATTTTGAATTTCCCGGCTGACAGTCACTAGTGATGTCACACACAGAGAGTGGCCGATGTCGCCCTCTGCGACCAATCGCTGTAGCGAGTGTTCTCAGAGAGGCAGCTGATGGATTAGTGTCTGTGCATGCGCGTGCAGCTCCGATCCATCGCTCTGCGCAGGCGCTACGGAACTTGTGTACGTATAGTGTGCAAATCCTTTAACGCTGCGCAATTTGCAGCTCCTTGGCTACGTAATTTGCGTAGGATAACAAATTATGGAGAAAAGCTTCAAGAACTTCCAGGTTCGGGAGTCCCTGAGCCTCAATGAGGGACTTTTTATCCCAGGTGAGTAAAATCGGCCAAAAATAGCAAAAAAAAAACTGGATTTTTTTTTTTACAAAAATAATGGGGCAGAGGCTGTCAGCGGGATCCGCGTAATTATTTAAGGGTAAAAACAGGGAACTGCATTTTTTAATAGAAACGTTTGGAATAATAAGCCGTGTCTTCTGAGCGCAGGCCTAGGAGTTTTCTGGTAAATGCTGCCGTGCTTCACTGGACACATTGTATCAGCGCAGAGCGGCCGCAACAGATGATTTCACTTTCAGAATCTTCCATCAAGCTGTTCCTCCAGTGAAAAAGAAAAAAAAGGAGAAGAAATAAATGGCTTTTCCAGATTGGGCCTGATGGCCTCTCCTGTTGACACAGCAATAATTTTTAATGAGAATTTTTCAACATTTGTGTGGGGGAGAAGCGAGTGTTGTGTACACAGATGCAGCGATGGCCACCATGCTGGGATGAGGGACACTCCCTTGCATGCTGAGCAAGGCCCTGAAACAGATTCCTTTCAGGCTAAGAGAAACATTTGGGCTTACTCACCTTTGAACTGCCCGCGATTCTGTTTACCTTGGCAGAGCGGAGAGGCAGCTTTACAGATATTAAATATGGTCTAAAGGGGAATCTGGAGGCCTTTCCTAAAATGTAATCACCCAGTTTAGCAGAGGGTTTGGAAGAGGATATTTTCAGGCCTTCCGCTGCACAAACAACCAGGTCCTTGTCATCCTTCGGGCCTAAAACCTCATCACTTTCAGCCAGCCGGCTTTTGCCTTTGTTTGCATCCTCGGAATAGTAAGGCTCCTCCATATAACAACCGACAAAACCCAAAAGACCCGTCCTGTATCCTCAATATATCAGTTTCCCCTACAAACACCCTCTGGAGGGTCACAGGCGCGTCCAGAGTGGTAAGAGTTATTCCAAGAGCAATTCCGATGCAACATTCTTAAAAATGGAGCACTTTACCCCCTTTTTTAAACTTATATGACAGCCCCCCCATTGCCTGTTGCGTCACTCTTAATGCAACATTCTTAAAAGTGGAGCAATCGCCATAGAAACGAATGGAAGGTTGGTATACAATGAGACAATTTTAACACTTTACCCGCTTTTTTAAAATTATATGACAGCCCCCCCATTGCCTGTTGCGTCACTCTTAATGCAACATTCTTAAAAGTGGAGCAATCGCCATAGAAACGACTGGAAGGTTGGTGTAAAATTAGACAATTTTAGCACTTTACCCCCTTTTTTAAACTTATATGACAGCCCCCCCATTGCCTGTTGCGTCACTCTTAATGCAACATTCTTAAAAGTGGAGCAATCGCCATAGAAACGACTGGAAGGTTGGTGTACAATGAGACAATTTTAACACTTTACCCGCTTTTTTTAAAATTATATGACAGCCCCCCCATTGCCTGTTGCGTCACTCTTAATGCAACATTCTTAAAAGTGGAGCAATCGCCATAGAAACGACTGGAAGGTTGGTGTAAAATTAGACAATTTTAGCACTTTACCCCCTTTTTTAAACTTATATGACAGCCCCTCCATTGCCTGTTGCGTCACTCTTAATGCAACATTCTTAAAAGTGGAGCAATCGCCATAGAAACGACTGGAAGGTTGGTGTACAATGAGCCAATTTTAGCACTTTACCCCCTTTTTTTAAAATTATATGAAAGCCCCCCATTGCCCGTTGCGTCACTCTTAATGCAACATTCTAAAAGTGGAGCAATCGCCATAGAAACGAATGGAAGGTTGGTGTACAATGAGACAATTTTAGCACTTTACCCCCTTTTTTAAAATTATATGACAGCCCCCCTATTGCCGTTGCGTCAATCTTAATGCAACATTCTTAAAAGTGGAGCAATCGCCATAGAAACGACTGGAAGGTTGGTGTAAAATTAGACAATTTTAGCACTTTACCCCCTTTTTTAAACTTATATGACAGCCCCCCCATTGCCTGTTGCGTCACTCTTAATGCAACATTCTTAAAAGTGGAGCAATCGCCATAGAAACGACTGGAAGGTTGGTGTACAATGAGCCAATTTTAGCACTTTACCCCCTTTTTTAAAATTATATGAAAGCCCCCCCATTGCCCGTTGCGTCACTCTTAATGCAACATTCTTAAAAGTGGAGCAATCGCCATAGAAACGAATGGAAGGTTGGTGTACAATGAGACAATTTTAGCACTTTACCCCCTTTTTTAAAATTATATGACAGCCCCCCTATTGCCGTTGCGTCAATCTTAATGCAACATTCTTAAAAGTGGAGCAATCGCCATAGAAACGACTGGAAGGTTGGTGTAAAATGAGACAATTTTAGCACGTTACCCCCTTTTTTAAAATTATATGACAGCCCCCCCATTGCCCGTTGCGTCACTCTTAATGCAACATTCTTAAAAGTGGAGCAATCGCCATAGAAACGACTGGAAGGTTGGTGTAAAATGAGGCAATTTTAGCACTTTACCCCCTTTTTTAAAATTACATGACATCGCCCCCCCATTGCCCGTTGCGTCGCTCTCTGTCCCGGGGAGTTTTCGCAAATCTACGCTTTCAGATAGAACAACAACAGGGGAGCTGGAAGGTGCTCGGCTAGAGAGACACACAAACAAAATCTCTGCTGATGTTAAGAAAACATTGTTCTACCAATTACTCTTCCACACTCCTCCACGATCTACTCCCTCCGTCCGTTTGCGGCGAATCTCCAGAGGTCCATAAACAGGGCCCCGATTCATCCCGTTAAAGCAGAGCTAGACAAATAGATCGGCCGTGGAAAAGAGGGCGAGTTCAGTAACAAGTCAAACAGGATGCGGGAAGGAACGAGGACCCAGTAACTATGTATCAGTCTGCGAATCACAAACAAAAACAAACAAAACAAAAACATTTAGAGGGTTATTCACAAAGCAGCAACATTGAGTTCAGTTTCGGCACTTTTCATTTCGGCGATTCCCTTCTGCCAAACATAAGGTGCATTCACTATTCAGCAAATGCCACCTTATTGCGCCAAAAATGGAGTCGCCGAATCAGCGGACGTTGGCGAAAAGCACCGAAAAGTGTCGAATTGCGACAAGTTGTCATAGATGAATTCTACCAAACCGAAAGAGTAAATAAAACGTAGGAAGATTCTAATAGGAATTTAAATCAATAGAAATAAAAGTAAAAATGGTTTTAAAACCTGAAAAAGTTCATTAATAAATAATTAAAAGATCTGCAAAAAAAAATGTAAAAGTCTTTTAAAAAATAATTAAAAGATCTTTTTAAAAAATAATAAAAAAGTCCTTTAAAAAATAATTAAAAGATCTGTTAAAAAATAATAAAAAAGTCTTTTAAAAAATAATTAAACGATCTGTTAAAAAATAATAAAAAAGTCTTTTAAAAAATAATTAAAAGATCTGTTAAAAAATAATAAAAAAGTCTTTTAAAAAATAATTAAAAGATCTGTTAAAAAATAATAAAAAAGTCTTTTAAAAAATAATTAAACGATCTGTTAAAAAATAATAAAAAAGTCTTTTAAAATATAATTAAAAGACCTTTTTAAAAAATAATGTAAAAGTCTTTTAAAAATAATAATAGGTCTATAAAGTAAATTAAATAAAGAAATTCCATTTTTTTCATTGAAGCCTATTGGATTCGCCAGTTTAAACCTGTCGAATTGAAATTACCAAGAATCAGTTCATATTGCGGTAATTCTGCGGTCTGCGAATAGACAAATCATTAGTTCTCTATGGGCCAATTTTGATGCTGCCAAATCGCGCCACATTGAGATGAAATGCACTGTAATTCGCTGTCAATTTACCTTTATTTGGTGAAAATACAGTTTAGTGAATCGACGAATTCTCCTGAAATCGCAGATACGGTAAAATTCCCTGTTCAGTGTAGTTTGGTGGCAAATTCAGACCTTAGTGAAAAACCTCCTAAGTATCTAGCTGTCAATCACCAACAAAACCCCCAACATTTAAAGGGTTACTAACAAAACACCAAATTGAGTTCAGTTTTGGTACTTTTCATTTCAGCGACTCCCTTTTTGCTGAAAATGTGGTGCATGCACTAATTCGTCAAGTGGTCACCATAAAGCGCCGAAAATGGAGACGCTGAATCAGTGGACGTTGGCGTAAAGCACCGACAAGTGCCGAATTGCGCCGAATTGGCATTGACGAATTCCACCGAAGAAAGAAAAAAATAAGAAGTCTCCCGATTTACTAATAGGAAATTAAATCAATATAAATAAAAGTAAAAATGTTTTTAAAGAACGAAAAAGTCCCTAAAAAAATAATAAAAAGATCTATTAAGAAATATTAAAAAGATATTTTTTTAAAAATACAAAAAAATACATGAAGGCCTTTTTTTATTTAAATTTTTTATTTTTACAATTTTATTTTGTAAATAAGTCAGCTTACAATTGAAAAGAGAAGGTCCTCGCAGGGCCGCATGAAATCAACGACAAAAGCTTAGCATAAGAAAATAATAAACCATAGAAAAGTGGGCTGAATACATCTAATATGATGAGGGGGAGGAGAGGGGAGAGATAAAAAAAAAAAAGGGAAAATGTAAATAAAAACGTAACACGGGGTAGAGGCAAAGGCCGTCCCTGCATAAAGGCCTTTAAAAAAAAACGATGATACGAAGTTTTTTTTAAATAAATTAAAAACAGATATTCCATTTATCACATTGAAATCTATTGGATTCTCCTGTTTAAACCTGTCAAATTGAAGCACCGAAAATCGAGTCATTACGTTTTGGTGCAATTCTGCATTCTGTGTATAGACGAACCAGTAGTTCTCTATTGGACAATTTTAATGCTGCCGAATCGCACCACATTGCAGCGAAATGCACCGTATTTCACCGTCAATTCACCTCTATTTGGTAAAAATACAGCTTGGTGAACCAACAAATTGTCCCTAAATCACAGATATGGTGAAAATCGCTCTTCGGTGCAATTTGGTGGCAAATTTGGAGCTTATTGAATAACCATCTAAGGGCCCTATTACATTCCTAACGCAAAAAACGCACGCTAAAGGCGTGTTTTTTTGCACGAAGCGTTAAACGTTAAAGCAGGAAAATTACCGCTGGAATTACATTCTTCGCGCATTTTTACATCCGTCGGGAAAATGCGTTTGTAAAACCGACGCGCAAAAATGCGTGCAAACTACTTTGCGCTCAGAAATCAGTAAGCACAATGTAATTTTTAACGCGAGTCCGACATTTTTGTGCGGAATGCGCACAACAGACGTACGTTCTGACGGAAGACAAGGTAGTGGCCGTCATTTTTGACGGATCTAGTAAAAAAACGTGCGCATCGACGTTCTCCGTTGTGAATCCGCAGTTTGGTACGGTCAGGTTATTACAATTTGCCGTTACCGCCAGCTTTTCAAAGACGTTAAAATTATGCGCGCAAACGCTGTGCGTTACATTTTGCGCTAAGATTGTAATACCATGCGCGCACCAGCGCACAAACGCATTTGCGCTCACAATGTTAAGTATAGGATGCGCGCACTAAATTGCGCTCGCAAAGGGTTCGCGCAGGGTCACTCGCGTTAGACGTTAACGCGCATTTTGTGCGCGAACGTCGTAATACGACGTTCAGTGCAAAAGGTTGTGTCCCTCGCGGTAATGCGCTTTTGCGCGCGAGCACAATTGTACGCAAAGAATGTAATAGGGCCCTAAGTATGTAGCTGCGAATCACCAAAAACATCAACAAAAAATTAAAGAGTTTCCCAGGACCAGCGTAAAGTGCGTCCCGTTGCTTTTTTTCCAGCGTTTTCCGCGTTACGATACGATGCCGGAGTCTGGAGTGACCTGCCGGCGCTATCCTGACAGTTGAACGATTTCTGCCCGGGTTCCCGCGAGCTCTGCCGACCATTCATCTTCGGATTTTTATTTCGCCTGTCATCCAGGAACATGGGAGAATAGTTTTACACGTCTTGAGCTGAAAAAAACGAAAAAAAAAAAAAAACACTTCTTAATGTTACGCTTAAAAATAATAACATAAAAAAATAAAAGAACTAGGGATCCAGAAGGACTCTCGATGATACTCGGGGTCAAACAGGAGGCAAGGCCTACATATTCAGAGACGAGTGAACCCGTGTCCTATTCACGAAATAAAAGCAGCTGTTTAATATCTCAATGGGACGCGCTTTACCTCCAAGGTATAATTGAGCTGTGAAGTATTTATGCCGTGCTTTGCTTTTCCGCTCGGAAGGGCAGCGGATTGAGCTTCTTGGTCGCGAGTAGCGGCTCTCTGTCTCTTCTTGACATCGCATGACATCTATAATCCGACGGGCTTCGAAGACGACGCGGGAATCGAGATAATAGTTATTTAATATCAGCGTGCACTGGCGGAGAGCGGCAGATACGGGACGCGCGGTACAGGACCATTACCAAGATATTACAGATTAAAATACAACATATTTGTTCTTTTAACCCCTTCACTACTAAAGTGAGTTTCCAAAAAAAACATTGTCAGAAACCAGTGTTTATTTGTAAAATCATTTTCAACTAATTATACATTAATAAATATCTATTACTGTAAATAAGAGAGATAGCTAGATAGATATAGATACAGAGATAGAAAGATACAGATAGATAGAAATACAGAGAAAGATAGCTAGATAGAGATAGATCGAGATAGATACAGAGATAAAAAGATAGATAGATACAGATATATACAGTGGGAAGAAAAAGTATGTGAACCCTTTGGGATTACGTGGAGTTTTGCATGAATTGGTCATAAAATGTGCTCTGATCTTCATCTAAGTCACAACAATTTGAAAAACACAGTCTGCTTAAAATAATAAAACTCAAACATTATATGTTCTCATGTGTTTATTGAACATAACATGTAAACATTCACAGTGCAGGGCGGAAAAAGTATGTGAACCCCTAGCCTAATGACTTCTCCAAGAGCTAATTGGAGCCAGGAGTGAGCCAACCTTGAGTCCAATCAGTGTGATATTATTGGATGTGTTACTGAAAGCTGTCCTGCCCTTTAAAAACACACACACCAGTTTTGGGTTTACTGGTTTCAAGAAGCACTGCCTGATGTGAACCATGCCTCGCAGAAAAGTGCTCTCAGAAGACCTACGATCAAGAATTGTTGACTTGCATGAAGCTGGAAAGGGTTACAAAAGTATCTCCAAAAGCCTTGATGTTCATGTGTCTATCGTCTCCTCTGATCAGAGTCGCGCAGCGCCTTACTTCGATTTTGATATATAAGAAGAAACTTGAAAAAGGTTTATGGTAATTATAATGGAAATCTAGAATTTAACAACGGTAAGACAGACTGTCTACAAATGGAGAAAGTTCAGCACTGTTGCTACTCTCCCTAGGCATGGTCATCCTGTAAAGATGACTGCAAGAGCACAGCGCAGAATGCATAATGAGGTAAAGAAGAATCCTAGAGTGTCAGCTAAAGACTTACTGAAATCTCTGGCACATGCTAACTTTTTTGTTGACACATCTACAATAAGGAAAACATTAAACAAGAATAGAGTACATGGGAGGACACCACGGAGGAAGCCATTGCTGTCCAAAAAGAATATTGCAGCACCTTTGAAGTTTGCAAAAGAACACCTGGATGTTCCACAGCACTACTGGCAAAATATTCTGTGGACAGATGAAACCAAAATTGAGTTGTTTGGAAAAAACACACAACACTATGTGTGGAGAAAAAAAGGCACAGCACACCAACATCAAAACCTCATCCCCACTGTAAAACATGGCGGAGGGAGCATCATAGTTTGGGGCTGCTTTGCTGCCTCAGGGCCTGGACGGATTGTTGTCATTGATGGAAAAATGAATTCCAGAGTTTATCAAGACATTTTGCAGGAAAACGTAAGACCATCTGTCCGCCAACTGAAGCTCTGCAGAGATGGGTGATGCAACAGGACAATGACCCAAAGCATACAAGTAATACAACAAAAGAATGGCTTCAACAAAACAAAATACGCCTTCTGGAGTGGCCCAGTCAGAGTCCTGACCTCAACCCGATTGAAATGCTGTGGCATGACCTTAAGAGACCGATTCACACCAGACATCCCAAGAATATTGCTACACTGAAACAGTTTTGTGAAGAGGAGTGGTCCAAAATTACTCCAGATCGTTGTGCAGGTCTGATCTGCAACTACAGGAAACGTTTGGTTGAGGTTATTGCTGCCAAAGGAGGGTCAACCAGTTATTAAGTCCAAAGGTTCACATACTTTTTCCACCCTGCACTGTGAATGTTTACATGTTCTGTTCAATAAAAACATGAAAACATATAATGTTTGTGTTGTATTATTTTAAGCAGACTGTGTTTTTCAAATTGTTGTGACTTAGATGAAGATCAGAGCACATTTTATGACCAATTCATGCAAAACTCCACGTAATCCCAAAGGTTCACATACTTTTTCTTGCCACTGTAGATAGATAGATACAGAGATAGAAAGATAGATAGAAAGATAGATACAGAGATAGAAAGATAGATAGATACAGAGATAGATACAGTTGTGTGCAAAATTATTCAACCCCCACTGAAATTGAGTGTTTTGGCCAGTTTGACATTGATTTTGATCATTCAGTCATCTTGCTTACAATTAAATCAAAGAGGCACGTGTAGGTCAGACAAATATAACATAACATTTATAATGAAATAACCACAAATGTCTTTTCTGTGCTCACATCATTATCAGTTTTATTCAACCCCCAAGTGACATTCAATCTTAGTACTTAGTACAACATCCTTTTACAGTTATAACAGCTTTTAAACGTGAAGCATAGCTTGATACAAGTGTCTTGCAGCGATCTACGGGTATCTTCGCCCATTCGTCATGGGCAAAAGCCTCCAGTTCAGTCACATTCTTAGGCTTGCGCACTGCAACTGCTTTCTTTAAGTCCCACCAGAGGTTCTCAATCGGATTTAAGTCAGGTGACTGCGATGGCCACTCCAAAATGTTCCAGCCTTTAATCTGCAACCATGCTCTAGTGGACTTGGAGGTATGCTTGGGATCATTGTCCTGTTGAAAGGTCCAACGTCTCCCAAGCCTCAGGTTTGTGACGGACTGCATCACATTGTCATCCAATATCTCCTGGTACTGAAGAGAATTCATGGTACCTTGCACACGCTGAAGCTTCCCTGTACCTGCAGAAGCAAAACAGCCCCAAAGCATGATTGACCCCCTGCCATGCTTCACAGTAGGCAAGGTGTTCTTTTCTTCATAGGCCTTGTTCTTCCTCCTCCAAACATAGCATTGATCCATGGGCCCAAACAGTTCTAATTTTGTTTCATCAGTCCACAGAACACTATCCCAAAACTTCTGTGGTTTGTCCACATGACGTTTGGCATACTGCAGTCGACTCTTCTTATTCTTTGGAGACAGCAAGGGGGTGCGCCTGGGAGTTCTGGCATGGAGGCCTTCATTACGCAGTGTGCGCCGTATTGTCTGAGCTGAAACTTCAGTACCCACATCTGACAAATCTTTTCTCAGTTCCTCAGCAGTCACATGGGGACTTTTCTCCACTCTACGCTTCAGGTAGCGCACAGCAGTCAAAGTCAGCATCTTCTTTCTGCCACGACCAGGTAGCGTTTCAACAGTGCCCTTTGCCTTGAATTTGCGAATGATGCTTCCTATGGTCTCTCTTGGTATGTTTAACATCTTTGCAATCTTCTTATAGCCATTGCCCTTCCTGTGAAGAGTAATCACCTCTTCTCTTGTCTTCCTGGACCATTCTCTTGACTTCACCATGTTTGTAACCACACCAGTAAATGTCTAGAAGGAGCTGAGTATCACAGTCATTTTAAAGCTGCCTAATTTGTGCTTATTATGCTTTATTGCTGCTCCGTGACATCCACAGGTGTTTTCAATACCTGATTGAAAACACTTGAATGAACCTCTGTTCTTCAGAGTGGTAGTCTTTAAGGGGTTGAATAATTGTGTCAATGAAGAATTCACAAAAGAAACATTTACTACTGTATTACAAAACCAATTGATGTCATTTTAGTTGCATATGGTTCTTTAAAAAGTCCTTGTAGGATTTCATTCTGAATACAATTACAAATGTACACTAAATTCCCCAAAACCCTTTACAACATTGGGGGTTGAATAATTTTGAACACAACTGTAGATAAATAGATAGATAGATAGATAGATATACAGATAAAGATAGCTAGATAGAGATAGATTGAGATAGATACAGAGATAGAAAGATAGATAGATACAGAGATAGATAGATAGATACAGATATATAGATAGATAGATACATACAGAGATAGAAAGATAGATAGATGCAGAGATAGATAGATATACAGAGAAAGATAGCTAGATAGAGATAGATACAGAGATAGATAGATAGATACAGAGATAGAAAGATAGATAGATAGATAGATACAGAGATAGATAGAGACAGACAGACAGGCAGATGGACAGGAATTGTGATAGATAGACAGATAGATAGATACAGAGATAGAAAGATAGATAGATAGATAGATAGATAGATAGATAGATAGATAGATAGATAGATACAGAGATAGATAGATAGAGACAGACAGACAGGCAGATGGACAGGAATTGTGTAGATAGATAGATAGATAGATACAGACAGGCAGATAGACAAAGGGACAGGAAGAGTGATAGAGACAGACAGATAAATATATAGATAGATATAGATACAGAGATAGAAAGATAGATAGATATAGATAGAGACAGACAGGAAGAGTGATAGATAGAGATAGATACAGGGATAGATGGATATATAGATAGATACAGAGATAGATATAGATAGATTAGATAAATGGACAGGAAGAGTGATAGATAGATGCAGACAGATAAATATATAGATAGAAATAGATACAGAGATATAAAGATATATATATATATATATTAGAGATAGATACAGCGATAGAATGCTAGATAGAGATAGATAGATGCAGAGATAGAAAGATAGATAGATAGTGATAGATACAGAGATAGAAAGAAAGATAGATAGTTAGATACAGACAGGCAGATAGACAGATGGACAAGAAAAGTGACAGATAGATAGATAGACAGACAGACAGATACATAGATAGATAGATAGATATGGATAGATAGATAGATAATAGATATGTAAAGACAGAGACAGATGAACAGGAAAACACATATATATATATATATGTGGATGAAGACAAACAGGAAAATAAAGATATGCAGGGTTATCCAAAGAGATTCGAAAAGTCACCGCACGTTCGGTGACTTTTCGTTCTCTTCAATTCGGTTCCTTTTGCCGATCCCATTTCGGTGACCCTGCAGTGTATTCAGCAAGTACCACAGGGTCCCCGAATTGCAGGGAAAAGCTGCCGTAAACCCACCGAAAACTAACCGCAAAACCCACCGAATGCAAGCCGAAAACAAGCAAAAACATCTGGATTAACCTTCGAAAAACCCGAGCAGGAGCCGATCACACTCAGCGAAGCAGCCGAATAGGAGCCGAATCACACAGAAGCAGCTGAGACGCAGAGGAGGCAGTGAATAAATTAGCAAAACCGTTTGTATGAATCTGTGAAAATGAAACGCTGTTTGCAAAGAAACTACTGAGCGAAAATGTCTAAAATTTACACAGGAGATCCAGGGAATGATAATAAAAAGGGCTGTTACAGAAAAAATAAGTAAACTGAAAAAATTTTTTAAACAAAAATCGGATTTTTTAAAAAAAAAAAAAATTCAGAAAAAGGCTTAAAGTATCCTAAAAAATCTATAAATAAAGAGACTTTTTGCTGCAGAATTTTACAATGAACGGTTTATTAGATATTGAATTAAATCGGGAATATTTTTAACATTGAAGTCTATGGGATTCTCCTGAATAAATTTGCCGAATTAAACCACCGAATGGCAGGGCATTAGGGGAACCTTTCACTGCTGGTTTGTGTTCTCTGAATAGCCGAAGCAGTGCTTTTTTATGGGGATTTCACTGCCCTCGAACAGGCACCGAACAGGCACCGTATGTTCAGGCAATTCGCCAGGATTTGGCGAATTGCCTGCTCTCTGGATAGCCGAATGGCCAGGAAAGGCAACCGAACGTTGATTTTCAGGGTTCGGTTACCTTTCTCAAGCAATTCGGATCTCTTTGGATAACCCTGATAGATAGATATTGATTGATAGAATAGACTGATAGATAAATCGATACTGTATCTAGACTACACTGTTTTGCACAATCTGTATGTTTCATTTAAAGTCTAGAAATGAAAGCAGGAAAGAGACAGATCTCCAGCTTCCCTGTCCTGTCAGAGTTTTCTCTGCGTGAACACAATCCATGTTGATTTTACAGGGATGGTTGTTATCCAGATTTCACTCCTGATTTATTGGTTTTTAACCAGCTCCTTATGTGGAAACCCTAGAAAAACAACTCTGTGCAACCCAAGAAGATGCCACAGATGGACAGTCATCACCAGGGAAAGGTGCACTAAACAAATTAGTTCCACAAAGTGCTGCCTGAGTGGGGAAACATTAACACAGTCCTGTTAAATCCTTGCGCCAAGAGCTAGCAATCTAATTTGAGCAGCCGGGCTGAGGTCTCCTGGTGCTAACAGCTTTTTTACAGTTTTAAACAATGATCGATACTTTAAACGATGCAAACGTGGGAGTCGGATTCCACAGAAGATCCAACTTTCAGGTCCAGGCGGTGATTAGAATAAAATAATTTGCGCCTCTTGTTGTCGTCATTCTGGTAATTCCAGCCGGTAATTGTTTTTCATCCGTTTTTGTAAATATTGTTGCTCTATAAATATTGTTTATAAATTTGCCAGTAATTCGAAACATTTCTTGTTAAAGGTTTACTGGCCTGAACATGTATCCACAATGCGATCAGTTCATTTTCCTTTAAGTTCATATCACACAGATTCACTGATCTGACAAAGTCGTTTGATACAGCACTGATTGTTTATTGATCGTGAATTATTGGCCGGCTTCACAAGGAAATCCTTGAAAAACTATTACGGATAATCTTTTTACAGTTATATTAAAATATCTATTTCAATAACTACCAAAATAATGAACACTTCCTTCCCCTTTCCATTACTTCTTTTCCTGTCCCTTTTCTTTCCCTCCTCCTTCTCAATCTACTTCCTTCCTTCCTTAATTTATTCCTTCCTTCATCACTTTTTTCCCTTTCTTCATCACCCCACCTCCACCTTTCCTTCTTTACTCCCTCCCTTCCTTTTTCTTTCCTCCCCCTCCCTTCATCTTTCCTTCCTCTTTCCTTCTTCCCTCCTTCCCTCCCTTTTTCTTTCCTTCCTCCTTCCCTCCATTTTTCTTTTTGTTCTTCCCTCCCTCCTTTTTTCTTTCCTCCCTCCTTCCCTCACTTTTTCTTTCCATTCTCCTTCCCTCCCTTTTTATTTCCTTCCACCCTCCTTTGTTCTTTCCTTCCCCTTCCTCCCTTCCCATCTATCATTTCCCTTCCTTTTCCCTTCCCTCCATTTATTTTCTGTCATTTTTCCTTCCTCCCTCCATTTTCTTCCTCCCTTCCCTCCTTCCATTTTCCTTCCTTTTCCTTCTTCCCTTTCTTTCTCCTTCACTCCCTTGTTCTTTCCTTCCCCTTCCTCCCTTCCCATCTATCATTTCCTTCCTTATTCTTTCCCCTCTTCCCTCCTATTTCCCTTCATCCTTTCCTCCTTTTTTTTTTAGAAAGTCTTTTACCAGGAAGGATACATTGAGATTTCTCTCATTTTCAAGTATGTCCTGGGTGGTGAGTATGTACCGTTAGGTGTCTTGCCCAAGGACACTTACTGGAGAGGTTGCTCGTCGCGATCGAATCCATGACTCCATAGGCTCTCTCCATGCAGAGCAGTGATGTTACATCTACTCCACCCAGCCAGTAACTCCCTTCCCTCCTTCTAGTTTCCTTCCTTTTTCCTTCCTCCCATTGCTCCTTCAATTTTCCTTCCTCCGTACCCTCCTTCTATTTTTCTTCCTTTTTCCTTCCTCCCATTCCTCCTTCTATTTCCTTCTTCCAATTCCTCCTTCCATTTTCTCCCTCCCTTCCCTCCTTCCATTTCCTTCCTCCCTGCCCTCTTTCCATTTCCTTCCTCCCTTCCCTCCTTCCATTTTCCTTCCTTTTCCTTCTTCCCTTCCTTTCTCCTTCACTCCCTTGTTCTTTCCTTCCCCTTCCTCCCTTCCCATCTATCATTTCCTTCCTTATTCTTTCCTCTCTTCCCTCCTATTTCCCTTCATCCTTTCCTCCTTTTTTTTTTTTAGAAAGTCTTTTACCAGGAAGGATACATTGAGATTTCTCTCATTTTCAAGTATGTCCTGGGTGGTGAGTATGTACCGTTAGGTGTCTTGCCCAAGGACACTTACTGGAGAGGTTGCTCGTCGCGATCGAATCCATGACTCCATAGGCTCTCTCCATGCAGAGCAGTGATGTTACATCTACTCCACCCAGCCAGTAACTCCCTTCCCTCCTTCTAGTTTCCTTCCTTTTTCCTTCCTCCCATTGCTCCTTCAATTTTCCTTCCTCCGTACCCTCCTTCTATTTTTCTTCCTTTTTCCTTCCTCCCATTCCTCCTTCTATTTCCTTCTTCCAATTCCTCCTTCCATTTTCTCCCTCCCTTTCCTCCTTCCATTTCCTTCCTCCCTGCCCTCTTTCCATTTCCTTCCTCCCTTCCCTCCTTCCATTTCCTTCCTCCCTTTCCTCCTTCCATTTTCCTGCTTCTCTTCCTTTTTCCTTCCTCTCTTCCTTCCATTTCTTTACTCCCTTTCCTCCTTCCATTTTCCTTCCTCCCTTCCTTTACTCTACCTTCCATGTATCTTGCTTTGAGTTAAAACCAATAAATAGATCCCGCATGTTTATCCGTGTCCCGGAATTAAAGCTTTTTGATACAGATATGTTTGCTGTGTGTATATTGTGCAGACACAGGGATGAGAGATCTTTTATTTATTTTTTATTAAAAGAGCCCACATGGAAGAGAAGCCGATTATTAATACTTTACAATTAAATATGTGTTTATTAGCTCTAAACCAGCAAGCTGACATGAGAACTAAAAGGGAAGGATTTACACATGTGCAACACATGCTGTATTTATGAGAAGCCAGTCTGGGGTGAGACACCTCACTGCATATTCTACATAATGGGTGTCATGGGAAGGGTCGTAAAATAGGGCCTTGAGCTTTGTAATATCTTCATCTCAGGAACAGAGCTGATCGCACCGCGGAGTAGCGGGAGTCAAGCAGCACTCAAAACTGAGATATGGGTTTATTCTGTGTCAAAACAAGTAAAAAAAAAGTGAAAAACTGTAACATTGAAAATGACACAATGTTATAACCCAAAAGCACTTTCCTGCAATGCTCTAAAATGTAAATACATGAAGACGGAGCAAAACTGAATTATTTAACAGACCGAGGAGAGTTTATTGCAAAATTGAGAAATGATGAACATTTAACCACAAAGTGCCTGCATCTATGGCTCTTCTAGCCATGGTTTGTCCAAAGGAAAGGTCCAAACCGGATTTTATTTGGTTATAATAAGATCATTACTCAAAGAGTTGATTCAGTGTTTCTGTTTATTTAATATGTGTATTTATTATTGCAGAAGCCACTTGCACGTCACAGCAGTTCAATGAATTGCATCCCAGAGCTCCTGTGCCACATTCCCCATATGCAGCAAGGAATTCTGGGTAGGATATGCAAATGACATCTGTCCCACTTTTATGGCATCCTGGGTCTGTTATTACACAGAGCCCTAAAATCAATGCTATGCCACACTGTGACTTTGTAGCAGAGATAAAGTTTATGCAACTGGTCAAAGCCACTCCTAGGACAGCGCTGTTTCGGGTTTGTTGGACCCTCATCAGCTAGGAGCTAGGCATGATGACCAGTTGCAGTGGATGCTTGGGACCCATAGGGCAATCAGTATCTACAAGGGTTGTGGTGGAGGACAAAAAGTGAAATAATTTAATAGAAATTTAGTAATTTGCATTTTTGTTTAATTAATTGAATAATCTAATTAACTCCTTTTTACTTGTATCGCATCAGCCAGATCCATTCTGGTTCCATGCTTGCAGTTTTAACCCTTCAACTACCAAAATCGCATCAACCCTATTTTGCCTTGTGATACATTGAAGAGCACTCATCAGCACATCAAAACCCGTTTTCACACCTTTTTAAAGCAAGATTAATGAGTCCTCCGTGGATAAATGAAATCCACTGTCTTATCCTTCTCCATTCACCCTGCAGAGCGATAAAACAAGCTGCAAATATCATCCCCAAACCTCACTCTAACAAACAGTTAAACAAATTTTATAGCAGCGTTACAGCAGCCAGGGAGAGGGAAGATTACAGGGGGAGAGCTCTGGGGTCCTTCACTGCTGTTCAAGGGGTTATAATGAGTTAAAATCCCTGTACAGTACAGATACAAAGTGTTGCTGTAATTCTCGTGTGACATTGGGCAACATATAGGACGCTATCTTTCAATCTTTCATCCCAGCAATATCTGTGTAAAGGATAAATGTATAGATAAAGAAGGAAAATTTAGCATATTTACATTATTTAAATTTTTAACAGAAGACCAATCTCTTCGCAAATTGTCTATTTTTCCCAATATTTAATTGTTAAATTTGCATCCCGTGTTTCAAATAAATGATATGATAAAACTTTTTCCAACAAAAATCGCTTGGCAGTGAAGGGGTTAAATCACAAACCAGACAGAACTATTTCCCATACTATTATGAGTTATTACGGCATAATAGGAACCTCTAATTAATGGATATGTATCTGACAGGGAATAATGAAAAATATATGATTATTTTGGACACCAAGGTCACGGAGGACCTTCATTTTGCTCATTGCATCACACAGAGGAAGTGAATTACGTGTATCACTGTAAATCCCTGCTAGGTGTACCTGAGGTTCTACTCACAAAGCACCGATATTGCGTGCAGTTCCAGTGCTTTTTTTTCCGCCACATTCCGGCGCACTTTGGCAACTCCATTTTGATGAAAATACAGTGAAATAGTTATTTAGCAAAAGGTATTTTGCCGAAACTGGATTCACTGAAGCAGTTATCTAATGTTGGCGAAAACCTCTGAATTGTGCCGAGAACCTCTGAATTGTGGTGAGAACCTCTGAATTGTGCCGAGAACCTCTGAATTGTGCTGAGAACCTCTGAATTGTGCTGAGAACCTCTGAATTGTGCTGAGAACCTCTGAATTGCACTGAGAACCTCTGAATTGCACTGAGAACCTTTGAATTGCACTGAGAACCTCTGAATTGTGCTGAGAACCTCTGAATTGCACTGAGAACCTTTGAATTGCACTGAGAACCTCTGAATTGCGCTGAGAACCTCTGAATTGCGCTGAGAACCTCTGAATTGTGCTGAGAACCTCTGAATTGAGCTGAGGACCTCTGAATTGCACTGAGAACCTCTGAATTGTGCTGAGAACCTCTGAATTGCACTGAGAACCTCTGAATTGCACTGAGAACCTCTGAATTGTGCTGAGAACCTCTGAATTGTGCTGAGAACCTCTGAATTGCGCCGAGAACCTCTGAATTGCACTGAGAACCTCTGAATTGCACTGAGAACCTCTGAATTGTGCTGAGAACCTCTGAATTGTGCTGAGAACCTCTGAATTGCACTGAGAACCTCTGAATTGTGCTGAGAACCTCTGAATTGTGCTGAGAACCTCTGAATTGCACTGAGAACCTCTGAATTGCACTGAGAACCTCTGAATTGTGCTGAGAACCTCTGAATTGTGCTGAGAACCTCTGAATTGCACTGAGAACCTTTGAATTGCACTGAGAACCTCTGAATTGTGCTGAGAACCTCTGAATTGTGCCGAGAACCTCTGAATTGTGCCGAGAACCTCTGAATTGTGCTGAGAACCTCTGAATTGTGCTGAGAACCTCTGAATTGCACTGAGAACCTCTGAATTGTGCTGAGAACCTCTGAATTGCGTTGAGATCCTCTGAATTGCGCCGAGAACCTATGAATTGCGCCGAGAACCTCTGAATTGAGCTGAGAACCTCTGAATTGAGCTGAGGACCTCTGAATTGTGCTGAGAACCTCTGAATTGCGCCGAGAACCTCTGAATTGCGTTGAGATCCTCTGAATTGCGTTGAGATCCTCTGAATTGCGCCGAGAACCTCTGAATTGAGCTGAGAACCTCTGAATTGAGCTGAGGACCTCTGAATTGTGCTGAGAACCTCTGAATTGTGCTGAGATCCTCTGAATTGCGCCGAGAACCTCTGAATTGCGCCGAGAACCTCTGAATTGCACTGAGATCCTCTGAATTGCGCCGAGAACCTCTGAATTGTGTCGAGAACCTCTGAATTGTGCCGAGAACCTCTGAATTGTGCCCAGAACCTCTGAATTGTGCTGAGAACCTCTGAATTGCACTGAGAACCTTTGAATTGCACTGAGAACCTCTGAATTGCGCTGAGAACCTCTGAATTGAGCTGAGAACCTCTGAATTGCGCTGAGAACCTCTGAATTGTGCTGAGAACCTCTGAATTGCGTTGAGATCCTCTGAATTGCGCCGAGAACCTATGAATTGCGCCGAGAACCTCTGAATTGAGCTGAGAACCTCTGAATTGAGCTGAGGACCTCTGAATTGTGCTGAGATCCTCTGAATTGTGCTGAGAACCTCTGAATTGCACTGAGAACCTTTGAATTGCACTGAGAACCTCTGAATTGCGCTGAGAACCTCTGAATTGAGCTGAGAACCTCTGAATTGCGCTGAGAACCTCTGAATTGTGCTGAGAACCTTGAATTGCGTTGAGATCCTCTGAATTGCGCCGAGAACCTATGAATTGCGCCGAGAACCTCTGAATTGAGCTGAGAACCTCTGAATTGAGCTGAGGACCTCTGAATTGTGCTGAGAACCTCTGAATTGCGCCGAGAACCTCTGAATTGCGTTGAGATCCTCTGAATTGCGTTGAGATCCTCTGAATTGCGCCGAGAACCTCTGAATTGAGCTGAGAACCTCTGAATTGAGCTGAGGACCTCTGAATTGTGCTGAGAACCTCTGAATTGTGCTGAGATCCTCTGAATTGCGCCGAGAACCTCTGAATTGCGCCGAGAACCTCTGAATTGCACTGAGATCCTCTGAATTGCGCCGAGAACCTCTGAATTGCGCTGAGAGCCTCTGAATTGCGCTGAGGACCTTTGAATTGCGCTGAGAACCTCCGAATTGCGCTGAGAACCTCTGAATTGTGCTGAGAACCTCTGAATTGTGCTGAGATCCTCTGACTTGTGCCGAGAACCTCTGAATTGCGCTGAGAACCTCTGAATTGAGCTGAGAACCTCTGAATTGTGCTGAGGACCTCTGAATTGTGCTGAGAACCTCTGAATTGCGCTGAGATCCTCTGAATTGCGCTGAGATCCTCTGAATTGCACCGAGAACCTCTGAATTGCGCTGAGAACCTCTGAATTGTGCTGAGAACCTCTGAATTGCACCAAGAACCTCTGAATTGCGCCAAGAACCTCTGAATTGCGCCGAGGCCCTCTGAATTGCGCTGAGAACCTCTGAATTGCGCTGAGGACCTTTGAATTGCGCTGAGGACCTTTGAATTGCGCTGAGAACCTCCGAATTGTGCTGAGAACCTCTGAATTGCGCTGAGATCCTCTGAATTGAGCCGAGAACCTCTGAATTGCGCTGAGAACCTCTGAATTGCGCTGAGAACCTCTGAATTGCGCTGAGAACCTCTGAATTGGCATTGGCGAATTCCACGGAACTGTATCGAAAAAAAGGAAGTCTTCTTTTCTCCTAATAGGAGTTTCAATCAATAAAAAATGTAGTAAATTGTGTTTAAATAATATAAAAGGTCCTTTAAAAAATAGTACAATGGTCTGTTGCAAAATAAAAAAATATGTCTTTTAAGAAATCTACAAACAAAAATGTTGACTCAGAAAATGCGAAATGGTCTTTAAAAAATGGGTTTTTGCAAAAAACCAAAAGAATAAACAACCTTTTTAAAACAAATTAAAAATTATGGGGATTATTCAGAGAGATCCGAAATGTGCCTGAAATGTAACTGGACACTGAAATTCAGCGAACGGGAACATTTTGGGGCCATTCAGTTATTCAGAGAGCAAGCAATTTGCCAAATTCTGCCGAATTGCCTGCACGTATGGTGCCTGTTCGAGGGCAGTAAAATCCCCATAGAGAAGCAATGCTTCGTCTATTCAGAGAACACCGAACAGCTGAGGAATGGCAGTGAGGTGCCCTGCCGTTCGGTGGTTTCATTCGCCAGGTTTATTCAGGCGAATCCCATACAGGGTTATTCAAAGAGATTCGAAAAGTCACCGCACATTCGGTGACTTTTCGTTCTCTTCAATTCGGTTCCTTTTGCCGATCCCATTTCGATGACCCTGCGGTGTATTCAGCAAGCACCACAGGGTCCCCGAATTGCAGGGAAAAGATGCCGCAAACCCGACGAAAACGAACCGCAAAACCCAGCAAATGCATGCCGAAAACCCCCAAAAACATCTGGATTAACCTGCCGAAAACCACGGAAAAACCCGAGTAGGAGCCGATCACACGCAGCGAAGCCGCCGGAAAAAGCCGAGAAAACCGAGACCGCAGACAGAGTGAAGTGAATAAATTAGGAAAACAGTTTGTATGAATGTTTGAAAAGTGAAACACTGTTTACAAAGAAACTACTGAGCGAAAATGTCTGAAATTTACATATGATCCAATGAATGATAATAAAAAGGGTTGTTACAGAAAAAATAAGTAAACTTAAAAAATAAAAATAAAATAATCGGACTTTAAAAAAAAAATTAAGAAAAATGCTTAAAATATCCTAAAAAATCTATAAATAAAGAGACTCTTTACTGCAGAATTTTATAATGAACGGTTTATTAGATATTGAATTAAAACGGGAATATTTTTAACATTGAAGTCTATGGGATTCTCCTGAATTAACTTGCTGAATTAAACCACCGAATGGCAGGGCATTAGGGGAACCTTTCACTGCTGGTTTGTGTTCTCTGAATAAACGAAGCATTGCTTTTTCATGGGGATTTCACTGCCCTCGAACAGGCACCAAACAGGCACCATATGTTCAGGCAATTCGCCAGGATTTGACGAATTGCCTGCTCTCTGGATAGCCGAATGGCCAAGAAAGGTAACCGAACACTGATTTTCAGCGTTCGGTTACCTTCTCAAGCAATTCGGATCTCTTTGAATAACCCTGATAGGTTTCAATGTTAAAAATATTCCCGTTTTATTTCAATATCTAATAAACCGTTTATCATTTTATTCTGCAGTAAAAAGTCTCTTTATTTCTAGATTTTTTAGGATCTTTAGGCATTTTTGGGGATTTTTTTGTCAAAATGTTTTTTCTCGAATCTAAATTCCAGACATTTTCATTCAGTAGTTTTTCTGCAAACAGCGTTTCAAATTTCAAACTTTCAAGCATACTGTTTTTTTTTTCTTTTCACCCCGTTCGTCTGCGTGTCGGCTTTCTCCGGCGGCTGCTCTGCGCTGTGATCAACGGTTGCTCGGATTTTTCCGGCGTGTTTGGCTCGGTATTTGCGACGGTTTCTGCAGGTTTTCGGTGAGCGTTCGTTAAGTGTTTGGTGAGTGTTCGGTGAGTGTTCGGCGAGTGTTCTGCGAGTGTTCTGCGAGTTTGCGGCGAGTTTTCCCTGCACTACGGGGGCCCTGCGGTTCTTGCTGAATACACCGCAAGGTCGGCGAACTAGGAATCGCTGACTCACCCCAAAGTGCAGGGAACGAAAAGTCACCGAACGTGAGTTGACTTTTTGGATCTCTCTGAATAACCCTGTATATTCTTTCTTTTACTTTTAAACCTGTTGAATGGAAACACAGAAAATCAGGACATTTTGCAGGAATTTCGGTGCAATTAGGCGTTCTGTGAATAGAAGACACGATAGTCTTCTATGGGATAAATTTCGTGCGGCTGAATGCAGCCGAAATTACGACGAATTGCACCGTATTTCACTGCTAATTCACCTGTATTTGGCAAACTGACAGCTTAGTAAATGGACAAATTGCCCTAAAATTTTGGACCAAATCGGAGGACAGTGAATAACCCCTCTGGCAGCGATCTTAAGATAAGGGATCTCTATTCATGAGAAATCAAGAATAAGGCTGTAAACACAAAAAGTGACGCGGATCATTTTGACTTCAAGAAACCCAGAGGATTTTCAGCAAATATAGTTGAACTTAACTCTTTCAATGCCTGTAATTGGCCCTGAGTTCTGTGTGCGTTTACTTTTTTGCAAAATACACAGATAACACATTGTTTAATGAGATAATCAAGGTGTTTGTTGTTTATTTATAAAGAAGGAAGCCTTGAAAATCGGTTACATAGTATTTATGTTGCAGATAAGGACTCGGTGATTACACAAAATTTAAACAAAAAAAGGAAATGTATCTAGAACGTGGATTACATTCGGATCAGGGTCCTCTACTTACGTATCTACTTTGTCAAAGTATGCAAGGTTGAACAAATGCATTTATTGTCCTCCTGTGCACATGACTGCGTGCTGTCCCTGATTATATAGTGATGCACAACCTATAGATTAATAATGGTGATATTGTAGGTGGAGAATCCGTTATCCAACATGTTCCAAATTCTGAATTTGTTTAGGGAGTCAAAATTACCCCAAAGTATAAAATTCCCCATTGATCTCATGTAATGGGGGACAAAATAATTATAAATACTGTATAAAACACCCTTCAGGCTGTGTATCAGGTGTTTATGAATCATACTTTAACTTCATGCATAGACTTTGGTCCCCAAGTTATTATTATTTATTATTTTTATCCATTATTAACCCCTTAAGGACGGGAGTAATTTTACAACTTCGGCGCTGTTTCGGAAGTAGAAGTTTGCTGAGCTCATTTTGACCATTTTTAAGTCACGTATTCTTATACCACCCAGACAAATTATATATCGTTCTTTCCGTCAGACTCGGCAGATTAATAATATATCATTATTATATGAATATGTCATGCCCTGCCAAAATGCTATAACAAAAAATGTAAAAAAATTTGAATTTTCAATAAAATTTCAATCTTCCACAGTGTGTAAAGTGTTTTTTTTTTTAAATTTTATTATCCGAGGCTCTGCGGTCATATTCTATTGGGTAGATTTGTTAAAAAAATTAGAACGGTGAACCCATTTTTTTTTGGGGAGAAATTGCGTGATTTTAGCTAAACCCCCCAAAAAAAAAAATCATTAGTGAAGCATCATTGTTCACATTATAATTGAAATGTGAACAATAGTGCTGCATTAAAAAAAACAAAAAAATTTTTTATTATTATATTTATTATTTTTTTATTATTTAATTTATTATTTTTTTATTATTTTTATTTTTACTTTTTTTACACTTTTATTTCACTTTTACCATGGTCATGTTTGATATCATTGGAAAGGCCATGCTCTGGCCTTTCCAGCAATATCAGCCATGACCCCCTAGCTGCCACCGATCAGGAGATAAAGGGGTTCAAAGAACCCCCTATCTCCTGCAAGGGATTTCCATGGGAAATCCCTGTGCAGCTAGGGGGTTCCCGGTTAACTGACATCATCGCGCATGGCGCGATGAGTCAGTTGACCGGGGGTGACCCAGAGGTGGGGGCTGCCATCCAAGATGGCGGCCCCCACCGGAAATAGGCCGCGATCGGGCACAAATTAGTGCCCGGTCGCGACCTGGCAACAAAGGGGTTAACCCCCCATACATCGCTGGAAAGGTCAGGCTGTGACCCTTCCAGCGATGCTGGCCACAGCCGCCGGGGACCAGGCGATCGGGAGATAGAGGGATCCGAAGGATCCCTCCTCTCCCCTCCAGGCGCTTCCCCTGCTCCGGCGGGGGGGGACGCCTGAAACTGACGTCATCGCGCCACCGGCGCGATGACGTCACAACGCCGGAGGAGGGATCACACTGATCTGACTCCGGGGGAGTCAGAACAGCGTGGGAGCGACCGGAGAAGGTGAGTATCTCCCGGGGGGGGGGGGGGGGCTCTAAACGCCGAGGACGTACATTTACGTCCTGCGGCGGCAAAGCCCGCCTAATGCAGGACGTAAATGTACGTCCTGCGGCGTTAAGGGGTTAAAGGTATCTAATTTTTATTATATGTTATTGTTTTTTTTTCCTGCAATTTAACATATATTCTATTACTTGCCGCAAACCCGCCCAAAACTCACCGCAAAACGAGGGCGAACGCACACCGGAACCAGCAAAAGCATCTGGATTAACCCACCGAAGATGCCAGAGAAACCCGAGCAGGAGCCGATCACAGCGCAGAGCAGCCGCCGGAAAAACTCGACACCGGAGACGAAGGAGGTGAAGAAAAAAAAAAACAGTACGCTTGAATGTTTGAAAAGTGAAACGCTGTTTGCAAAGAAACTACTGAGCGAAAATGTCTGAAATTTACATATGATCCAATGAATGATAATAAAGAGGGCTGTTACAGAAAAAAGAAAAAACGATTTAAAAACAAACGGAAAAAAATGTTTGCAAAAAAATCCCAGAAAATGCCTTAGGCTAGGGTCAAACGAAAGCATTTTTACACGCGAACGTAAAAAAGTGCGTTCGAACGAATTGACGTATTTTTTCACGGAATTCGCGAAAACGGTCATACGATGTGCATTTTTCGTGCGTGATTTCTTTCGGATCTTCAATAAAACTCTTTTTGCGTCTGGATGTTATGTAGGCTGGACATTAGCAGTGTCTGACATCTCCTAATCACGCACACACGCCGCTATGCCGCAGCTGCGCACTCTGTACGTCCGTACTAGCGGTTCGGCGTTCTCGAAAAAATGCATTCGTTTTCCACTTGCGTTGCGCGGCCGGACTTTCGTGCGACCGTACTTCGTATATTGGCCGTCATTGCCCGTCATTTGCTGCTAGTGCGGCCGTGATTAAGTGCGCCAGAACGCACGTTAAAAGTGCGCTGGTCTGACCCCAGCCTTAAAGATCCTAAAAAAAATCTAAAGATAAGGAGACTTTTTACTGCAGAATATTATAATCAACGGTTTATTAGATTTTGAATTAAAGCAGGAATATTTTTAACATTGAAGCCTATGGGATTCGCCTGAATAAACCCGAAGAATTAAACCACCGAATGGCAGGGCATTTTGGCAACTTTTCACTGCTGGTTTGTGTTCTCTGAATAGACAAAGCTATGGGGATTTCACTGCCCCCAAGCAGGCACCGTATGTGCAGGAAATTCACCAACATTTGGCAACCTGCCTGCTCTCTGAATAGCCGAATGGCCAGGAAAGGGAACCGAACGCTGAATTTCACTGTTCGGTTACCTTTTTTCGCCAGCAATTCGGATCTCTTTGAATAACCCTGTATGTCATTTCCCTTCACTCCTGATCTAAGCTACAATCCGCGAGACAAATGTCGGCAAACATTCTATAATCCTCCAAAATAAATGTCCAGAATATTTTGCTATCATATTGCAATGATGTACGGCTTGAAGGAGAAAAGTTACCAGGAAAGGCTTAATGATCTTAACATGTACAGCTTGGAAAAAAGACGAGACAGAGGAGATATGATAGAAACATTTAAATACGTAAAGGGAATCCACAAGGTAGAGGAAGGGAGTATATTTAAAAGGAAACAAAGTAGCAAAACAAGAGGACATAGTCTTAGATTAGAGGGGCAAAGGTTTAAAAGTAACATCAATAAGCATTATTTTACTGAGAGGGTGGTGGATACATGGAACAGTCTTCCAGTAGAAGTGGTAGAGGCCAAAACAGTAATTGAATTTAAGCAGGCATGGGATAGGCATAAGGCTATCCTAAACAAAAGATAAATCCAGGTAAAGTATCCATGTAATTGGGCAGACTAGATGGGCCGAAAGGTTCTTATCTGCCGACATTTTTCTATGTTTCTATGTTTCTATATTGCTGCATTCCCCATAATTTTACTTTGCCCCCTGTTATCATTCATGTGGTCACACTGGGCAAATGCGTATCACCGTAGCATTCTCCATACTGATGTCACATTTCAAGAGAAGGGCAAGGTTTTTCTCAAAATGTCACATTATCCAGGAATGCCAGGCTGCTCGGATACACATACTGACATGACACACAAATACACATGCTCGTTCACATTCACCTCCACCGAGCGATCTTTGTGAGACTTCATGAACTAAAACATATTATGTTAATTCTTGTTATTTTTATTATATTATTTTATATTATTAAACATTTTATAATCCCAACAATTATTGCTTTATTATTATTACGTTGTATAATTATTACTTTATTAATTACTATTATTTTCCAATTATTTTTTATAATAATTCATTGTTTTATAATTAAAATAAAAAAAATATTTTATTATATATTATATAATTATATAATAGTTGCTATTATTATTTTATTATTAATTGTTTTATCAATTATTAAATGTATCAAAATGTTGTTGTATGCTATTGTTTTTTGCAACATAACATATATTATATTACCATATTATATTTATTTTAATATATTATAATATATCATATTAACACCTTCACTACCGATATTGAGATATCTCGGGCTTCAAAGGCGCCATCTGGTGCCCCGATATCGAGATATCTCGATATGCTAATCTACAGCCCAAACGCAATTGAAATTCGTTTGCTGCAAACTAATTTGATTAGCTTTTGGGTTGCAGAAGGAGCCCCCAAAGTTTTAGCCCTGTGGGCATAATGCCCAAATAGCTATAACTGTAAAATCAGCTGCTTAAAGCTCTGAAATATCGGGCTTTCAGCAGCCGATGCAGGACAAATAGGCAAAAATAGATCTGCTGTTAAAACCTCTAACTCAATTTGGCAGTAGATGGCGCCATCTACTGGCCAAAAATAGGTTATTTATAGTAAGACATACGATAGGAATAAAAACTCAAATATTTCTTATTTTATTATTAATTAAAAATAATTTTACAAACAAACACTGGTTTCTGACCATGTTTTTTTTGGTAAATCACTTGGTACTGAAGGGGTTAATTTATATTATTATATTATTTTAGAGTGATGAAAGGGGCTTTACGGATGACTTTTCCCCGAGGCCTCACTAATATATTATTATTGTTAAATTTTTTATTTTTCGTATTGTTTTTTAGCTATTATAAAATTCATGTTATGTTTATTATATATTGTTGCATTTTTGCAATAGGACATATATTTTATTCCTATATTACAATTATTTTAATTTAGTATCATATCGTATGAATTTATGTTATTATATTATTTTTGATTAATAAAAGGGGTTTTACAGGTGACCTTTACCTGAGGCCTCACTGAGTCCCTCTGTATGCTACTTAACCCCTTCACTACCAAGCGATTTTTGTTGAAACATTTATTTGAAACCTGGGATACGAATTTAAAATAGAAGTTGCGCACAAAAACTGTTATAGTGAAATAGTAAAAAAATTTGTTAATTAGCTCATATTTTATTTTTCAGGTATTCGCTTATCCTTTACAGAGATATTGTTGAAATGTAAGATTCTGAGCTCTAGATGGTGTCCTTTACCTGACAGAATTTCAAACCGGGTCTACATTATTATCAAACAGGCAGAAAAGACCTTTGTGTTAGATACAGTAACTGTGGTAAATAAAAGTCCTAAAAATGTTCAGATCTCCTGCTTTTGGGGATTTGTAGTCATATAACTCATATACTTTGGCCACCTAATGAGAAGGAAGGACTCACTGGAGAAGAGCCTAATGCTGGGAAAGAGGACAGGAAGGCCTGGAGGAACTTTGTCCATGGGGTCGCGATGGTTTGGACACAACTTCGCAGCTAACAACAACAACAAAGTCATAATAATGAGATTATTAGCAATGCAGCTTCCACGAAATGCCAATAGATTATAAAAATAATATATGTATGTGACATAAAGTCTGTATATGGAAAATACAGTAACACCTTGTATCTGTACTGCACAGGGATTTTCAGTTATTATAACCCTCTGAATATGCTGCATAATGGCTGTGTATGACAATTACAGCAACACCTTGTATCTGTATGTGCTGCATAATGCCTGTGTATGGCAATTACAGCAACACCTTGTATCTGTATGTGCTGCATAATGCCTGTATATTGCAATTACAGCAACAACTTGTATCTGTATGTGCTGCATAATGCCTGTGTATGGCAAGTACAGCAACACCTTGTATCTGTATGTGCTGCATAATGCCTGGGTATGGCAATTACAGCAACACCTTGTATCTGTATGTGTTGCATAATGCCCGTGTATGGCAAGTACAGCAACACCTTGTATCAGCACTGTACAGGGATTTACACTCATTATAACACCCTGAATCTTATCCCTGTACAGCAGTGAGTGAACCCAGAACGCTGCCTCTATTCTGCCTAGAGATGTGCATTCGTTTCGGAAAAAATCAGCATTTGTAACGAAATTTGATAATTTGTATTTTGGAAGTACTTCCAAATAACAAATCGATACGATACGAATTCGAACCGAAACAAAATGGTATATAACAAATTTATTTCGTTTTACACTGTCATCATCATAAAGGAAAAAATTTGAATAATTGATATCAACTATCGAATTGATCTTAACTTACAATACAAGTAATAGTCAGCAAAGGACTTTATGAAACAAATTAATTTTGTTTCACTGTTTAATTTGACTCAAATACTAAATCTGTGACACAGCTTAAAATTTAACCCTAGCTTTTCTTTTAACAGCAAAATTTGATTAATTGGGTTTTCATTTAGGTATCCAAAGTTTGAATTGATATCAACTATTGAATTGATATATGAAATTCGAATCAATATGAAATCGATACGAAAAACAAAACAAAACAAAACGAAATACGAAACCAAATTAGTTACGAAATTCCGAAAAATAAATTATTTAAAAACCTAAAGAAACAAAACTAAACAAAACAAATTTTGCAGCCATGCACATCCCTAATTCTGCCAAATCCCTGGCAGCTGTAATGCAGCAGCAATCTATTTGAACTTTTTTGTTAAATTGAGGGCTGTGGCATCTATTTGCAGCTGGCTTTATGTTTCTCCAGGTGCTTGGAGAGACCTAAAACAAAGGATTTTGTTTCTCCACAGGGGACACACCAATCCTGTGCAGCGCTGTTTAAAACTCTGTTGCTGCATTGCTCAGTTTTGGCCACCAGAGGGAGACAAGCGCAATGTAAACATACTGGACACAATGGGACTACATTTTCCAGCATGCTTTGGGGCAGAGACAGGAAGTGGGTGGGGATTGAGGAGAGGACATCCGCAGTCTCGTGGAAGGAGAGCCAGTGTGAGCCGAGGAGTGAACCAAGTGAGACGCACGTGAGACTGTGAGCGATTATTACCAGGCCGGAGAGCAGGCGCTGCCTTGCCGATGTTGGGATCGATACCTTGACTTGCCAGAGACCTAGAATCCACCGCGGAGAGGTTTACACAGACGCAGAGTAGCAGATTGGACCCCGAGTAAGGAGACCGTGATGATCCACAGGGAGTGCAGGTGGTAGGCCGTGACCTTGCTGTAAAGATGGACAAGCAGGAGAAGCGGATCCGGTGGCACAGAGTCCCAAAGAAATCCAGCGGAGAGACGTCCTTGATCGGGCAGTGGTACAGAGTGTCTGGCGGATGGGTGAGAGACCTTCCAGGCCACAGTCAAACTATAACAAGCACGCTGCAGTATTGCTTAAATCTACAGGGCCCCAATGTGACTAGTCGAAGATTTACCAAATCCTTTCACTGGCCAGTTGAAATATAGTACCCAGGTACCTGAGCTCACACACACACACACACACCTTTTTGGGACATAACCTGCACGGGACTTACACTTACAGAAACGAAGGGGTTAAACTTTTATTTTATCGCTGCTCGTTTCTCGAATTACGAAATCCTGTTTTCTATGCACTGTGTTTACATTATATATGCCGCTTTATTGAGACCAGTAAAGTATATAATTTATAAAACCCACAACAGTGCTGGTGTATATTTATTGCCTTGTGCGGAGAGACTAACCCAAGGTTAAATTCAGCGGCTCCTCCGGGAGTGAGCGCTACACGTGGGGGCTTGTTTCCGGGATTCAGTCTCTAGAAAAAAAACGCATTTAAAGGGTTAAATATTGATCCAGACACTGCTGCCAAATGGTGTGAGGAGCAAAGTAGTCAGATAGAGTTATGCATAGTCATGGATGTTCCTGCAGACACTTGGGCCGAAGATCAGATTCGCCAGGCCGTGGCCGCGCTGACACCAGATCATCGGGGGGTTAATCCTGGACATTAAAGTGAACCCAGATACCTCTCACACGTATGTTCTTTTTGAGTGGAGAAAGGGTGTTCCAGTGAGTTTTCAGGGCGCGAGCGTGAAGCTGACTGATGAGGTGGAAGTTCAACTGATTCAGCCAAGTGCACCACGTGGTGATCCCGCGAGTGTTCCCGCACCCAGTCCGCTGGCCATTATCGGGCCTCAATTTATAGTGGCTATTGGAGATTTGCTGGCTACATGTCAGAAAAACAAGCCCTCCGCACACTAACTTTGGTTATCGACGGTTGAGAAATTTTACAGGAAACGTACCAACTCCGGCGGGAGAAGAAACCTTCTCAGAATGGGTAGAACAGGCGATGCAGGCTCTGGATGAGTGGGACGTCCCTGAAGCGCAGAAGAAGCAAAGAATTACTGAGAACTTAAAGGGACCTGCGTCAGAGGCTGTCAGAAACCTAAAATTGAGTAAACAAGACTGCACTGCTTTAGATTACCTAAACGTGTTACAGGAAGTCTTTGGGCGAACAGAAAAGGCTGCTGAGCTCATGTACCAGTATGAACATACTTACCAGCAGAAAGGTGAGAAAATGACTGAATATATGAGGCGCCTAGATAAGATTCTGCACCAGATACTTCTTAAGAAAGGGGCCGAACCAGCCACCATAGATAAAATCCGAATGCAGCAGATATTGAGGGGCGCTCAACCTCTAGATCCTGTGATGCTGCAGCTGAGAACCAGAGAAGGTAACCGAGAGTTGAAATACCTGGAGTTGATTCGAGCTGTTAGAGAGGAAGAGGCTTTGCTAGAAGAAAAGTCCTTAAGGAGAGGAGAAAGAGCTTACGCACAACCAGTAAGGCAAAACGAATATCTGCAAACTGAAGATGATTCGTGGGACGCCTATGGATCTGAAGCTGACGGACAAGAGCATCTGCTGGTTCCTATATCCACAGAGAGTACTGCCAAAGAACCAACCCTCCCTGCATATAGTGAGTTACACAAAACCGTTAAGAAGGTACAAGAAGCTCAAGCTGAGCTGAAACAAGCACACACTGATCTGTGCTGAGTACTTTTGAAGGTGGCAGAGACACAGACCGATATGCAGAAGTTCCTTACTGATATGCGGACAACTGGAGTTGCTATGGCGTCTGGCCAGGGTCTTTCAACCGAATCACCAAAAGCAAGTGCGTCTCCGTCTTCAAAGGAATGATGTTTCAGTTGTGGGAAAATGGGTCATTTCCGAGCGCAATGCAAAAGCCAAAAGCCTGAAGGAAATAGGGTAGAAGAGTTCCTAAAAGCCTTGGAAGGGCTGCTATCTACCACACCGGCGGGAAACGCCAGAGGGCCCAAGTGAAGGAGCAAACTGGGTGCCCAATAGTTGAAAACCGCTCCAAAAATCAAGCCAGAACTGAAAGGCCGAGAGGGCCCAGAGTTTTGCCAACTGCTGAGCCTACCAGGACTGAAACAGTTACTCCCTTAGCATCCGGTTCTACGTCATGGGGAAGCAATGCATGTCCAAAACCTACACGGGCCAAGAAGAAGGCCAGGGTACAGCAAACGGGGTCTAAATTTCCTGCTGCTATGACAAAGTTTCCTGACCAGCTGATAGGTCCTTCTCCCATCGTTCCAATCCGAGTAGAGGGAGTCTACACCAAAGCTCTGTTGGACTCAGGGGCTCAAGTGACATTGATCTACCGAGACTTCTATGAGAAACACTTGAAGCACATACCTCTACAGAAATTAAAGGACCTGTAGATCTGGGGTATTGGAACTGAGAAACTTCCCTATGACGGATATCTACAGGTGAAGTTAGAGATCGGATCTGAAGTCATCGGACAGTCTGGAGGTTGTGATGCATTGGCCATTGTGTGTCCTCGGCCTTCGGGGGCCAACAGAAGTTCTATGATAGTGGGGACGAATACTGACCTGGTGCGACGTCTCCTGACTCCCATAGTAATGGAAGAAGGTTCTACCAGGGGAGTACACCCGATGTTACATCCAGTCTATCAGCGAATGGTCGAAGAACAGAAGGCACCTGCCGAAGTGGGGCGCCTGTGGAGATTGGGAGGAACAGAGAAGGTTCTGCAATCAGGAGAAGTGGCGAGTTTCTGGGCTTAAGTCAAGTTGAACGGATCACAACCGGGCCCCTATGTGGTGCTGGAGACTGATTTCAATCATGGGAGTGAAGCCGGAGTAGAAGTAATCCCTGAAATAATTTCCACAAGAGCTTTGAAACGAACACGAGGAAGAGTCTCAGTTAGTGTATGTAATGTGTCTGATTCTCCAGTGATCCTGAAAGCACGAATGCCCATCGGGCAAGTAGCGTCCGCTACGCCTCTCTCTCCTACTGATTTGGGAGGGGGAGTGAATAAAGAGATTCCAGCTGAAAGGTTCTATCCTAAGGACGCTCCCATCTCACCTGAATGGAAGAAACGTCTTCAGTCCCAGATCCTAAAGTGGAGGGACTTGTTTTCGAAGGACGAATTCGACGTGGGCCTAGCTAAGAGTACTGAGCACCACATTCGACTACAGAAAGATAAGCCGTTTCGTGAAAGGTCAAGACGAGTTCCGTTGGGAGACTTGGATGATCTACGAGAACAGCTGAATGAACTGCAAAGAACTAAGGTGATTCAAGAGTCCAGGAGCCCTCATGCATCTCCAATAGTGATGGTTCGAAAGAAGAATGGTTCTATCCGTCTATGTATAGACTATCGCACGCTAAATCAGAGAACCATTCCGGATCAATATGCCACTCCTTGGATAGAAGATGCCTTACAATGTTTGTCTGGAGCAAAATGGTTTAGTGTACTACACCTGCGAAGTGGGTATCACCAGATACCAATGCATCCTGAAGACAAAGAAAAGACTGCGTTCATCTGCCCACTGGGGTTCTTTGAGTTCAACAGAATGCCTCAAGGCCTTACAGGGGCTTCGGCAACGTTCCAACGGTTAATGGAGAAGACAGTCGGGGACATGAACCTGATCGAAGTGTTAGTGTATCTGGATGACATTATTGTGTTCGGGAAGACCTTGGAAGAACATGAGCAACGGTTGGAGAAGGTCTTGAAGCGGCTCCATGAAGAGGGGTTGAAACTGTCTCTAGAGAAGCGTCAATTTTGTTTGCCTTCCGTTACGTATCTGGGACATGTTGTCTCAGCAGAAGGCGTTTCGACGGATCCTCTGAAGTTGGAAGCCGTAGCTTCCTGGCCTTGACCCCGAAATGTTCCCGATCTCAGATCTTTCTTGGCGTTCTGCTCCTATTACCGAAGATTCGTAGGAGGATTTGCCAAGATAGCTCAACCACTGAACAAGCTCCTACAGAAGGAAGACGCAGAAGAAGGCCACAAGGCCTCTGATCGAAATTCACCGGCTCCAGGGCAAAGGAAGGCTCGAGAATCCATCCAAGAAGAATGGACTAATCAATGCGAAGGTGCTTTCATGAAGCTGAAAGAGAGTCTAACTCGAGCTCCTGTCTTGGCTTATGCTGATCCTCATAAGCCGTACGAATTGCATGTGGATGCCAGCAGAGAAGGTCTAGGGGGAGTCCTATACCAGGAATATGGCGGATTGTTGAGGCCTGTAGCGTATGTGAGCCGAAGTCTTACGCCTTCGGAAAAGAACTATCCTACCCACAAGTTGGAGTTCCTAGCCTTGAAGTGGGCGGTAGTGGACAAGCTGAAAGATTATCTGTATGGAGCCGAATTTGTGATAAAGACTGATAACAATCCTCTTACCTACGTCCTTACTACTGCGAAGCTGGATGCAACGGGACATCAGTGGTTGGCCGCTCTGTCAGGGTTTCGGTTCACTGAAAAAAAGCACAACGAAAGGGGCACCAGGTACTCAACAAACGGGCATAACCCAAACAACATGAAAAACGAATCAATTTGCACAAAGTGCAACTAGAGTACCAAGAGTAGGTTAATTTTAATAATACACATAAACAAACAATGAATGAAAAATTGCAAGGTTGGTAGTAGAGGGTGTGGAGGGTGGGACAAGGACCACCAATCAATAAGCAAAATTGCACAATGAAAGGGTAAAAGGGTCTATACCTCGGTGGTTCAAGCCACCTACATAACCAGTAATGTAATAAGGAGTACCAGACAGCATATAGCAAACCCAAACAACTACCCTCACCAACCAAAATACAGTTAAAAACAACAACAAGGAGGCATAGCTTGACGTGTTTCGCCCGTCTGGGCTTAGTCTGAAGCTAGTTAGTTAGTTAGCTCATACTAGCTTCAGACTAAGCCCAGACGGGCGAAACGCGTCAAGCTATGCCTCCTTGTTGTTGTTTTTAACTGTATTTTGGTTGGTGAGGGTAGTTGTTTGGGTTTGCTATATGCTGTCTGGTACTCCTTATTACATTACTGGTTATGTAGGTGGCTTGAACCGCCGAGGTATAGACCCTTTTACCCTTTCATTGTGCAATTTTGCTTATTGATTGGTGGTCCTTGTCCCACCCTCCACACCCTCTACTACCAACCTTGCAATTTTTCATTCATTGTTTGTTTAGGGTTTCGGTTCAGCCTGAAGTATCGCCCTGGAGCGAATAATCGAGTTGCCGATTCTTTGTCAAGAGGACTTTATACTACAGAATGGACTCAGTTAACTCCAGATGGGGTGCAAGCTTTATGTCAAGGAGCGGAGCGCCGGGTCACGGGAGGGATTGAAGCAGAAGCCATAGGAGTTATGGCTGCGGCTGTTCCAGAGTTCTATTGCAATCCTACACAGCTGAGGGATGAAAGTCTACCTACTTTCTCGAAACAGGACCTGAGAGCCGACCAGGCTAGAGACCCTTTGATTGCATTAACCGTGAAGGCCCTAACCGCAAACCAATGGGAAATTCTACTGACAAATTCCCCAGACGGAGCCTGATTGGTCTACAAAGAGTGGGAACGGTTGAAGATGTTGGATGGGGTGGTCTACCGAAGGGGCCCCTCAAACAATGCTGAAAAGACCCAACAGTTGTTCCTTCCCACCAAACACAGAGAGGGTGTGCTGCGGTCACTACACGATGACCATGGACATTTGGGTGCAGAGAGAACTTTTAAACTAGTGAGAGACAGATTTTATTGGCCCTGTATGAGATCTGAAGTTGAAAGTTACTGTCATTCGTGTTTGAGGTGTATCCAGAGGAAAACCCTACCAACCCGAGCCGCTCCAATGAGCCACCTACAAAGTCAGGGACCCATGGATTTGGTGTGCATTGATTTCCTGTGCTTAGAGCCGGATGCTAGTGGGCAGGGAAATATTCTAGTAGTGACTGATCATTTCACGCGTTATGCTCAAGCTTTTTCTACAAAGGACCAACGTGCTCCTACGGTGGCGAAGGTTTTAATGGAAAAGTTTTTTGTTCACTACGGCCTACCAAAGAGAATACACTCGGGTCAGGGCAGAGACTTTGAGAGCAGGCTTGTTGGGCAATTGCTGGAACTACTAGGGATTCAGAAGACCCGAACTACACCATATCACCCTCAAGGTGATGCACAACCCGAAAGGTTTAATCGCACGCTGCTAAATATGTTGGGGACATTGTCGAACAAAGAGAAGCAGAGCTGGAGTCGTCACATAGCTACACTGGTGCATGCATAGAACAGTACGGAGAGTGACGCTACTGGATACTCACCGTACCATCATATGTTCGGAAGAGAAGCTCGACTGCCGGTTGATTTGGCGTTTGGGCTATCTCTGGATCAGACGTCTGTAACCTCTCATAGAAATTACGTGGATAGACTTCGGAAGAATTTGGCCTCTGCGTTTGAACAGGCCCGTTTGACCTCAGGAAACAGGGAACAGAGAAATAAGCGAAACTACGACTTGAGAGTTCGGATACAGGATCTACAACCTGGTGATAGGGTTTTGTTGAAGAACTTGGGTGCTTCTGCAAGGCATAAGTTGGTGGATAGGTGGAGTTCTCAAGTCTACATTGTCTGCAAGCAACTGCCGGGTTTGCCAGTTTACCAAATCCGACCGGATGGAAAGGCTGGGCCTCTTAAAAACTGGCACCGAAATCATCTGTTACCTGTGAGGGAGGCTGTAAGGATACCAGTTGGAGACGAACTTTCTCTACCAAACCCGCCTGCTCCACTCTCGGCTCCCGTTACTCGGTCTCAGCAGACACGGGTTGTCGAAGAGAGTGAAGAGGATAGTGAGGAAGGAAGTTTTTGTCTGGACTGGGTGCGCTCGCCAGAACCTGAAGAGGTCATTCCAGTTCCCGAACGATGGGAAAGTAACCTGAGGCCTGAAGCTCCTGAATTTCAATTGGAAGTTCCCGAAACTTTAGAAGTTCCTGTAGTTCCTGAAGACGTGTCCTATGATTACAGTTCTATGCCTTCACTGGAAGGATCATACTCTGAAGAGATGTCTGTTCCAGTTGTGAATGAAAGAATTTAACCCATACCTGTAGTACTTACACCTGAAAAGGAGCTGATTGAGTCCGAATCCAAATGTTCTATCCGACTCCCCCAGAGACTTACCTACGACTCACCAGGACATAGCACTGAAGAGGCTGTCACCACAGTGCGAAGGTTGCCCGAAGTGTCTGCTATGTTAGCTGAGGTAGTCAGGAGCATGAGTCAACTTGCGGACGTATATCTGACCCATTGTATGTTTACTGATGAACCTGTATACATTGCCTAATGTTATGTAATTGTTATACCTCCTTGGAGAGACCAAAGAGTTCTAGGAGGGGGAGAGTGTAGTGCTGATTAAAACTCTGCTGCTGCATTGCTCAGTTTTGGCCACCAGAGGGAGACAAGCGCAATGTAAACATACTGGACACAATGGGACTACGTTTTCCAGCATGCTTTGGGGCAGAGACAGGAAGTGGGTGGGGATTGAGGAGAGGACATCCGCAGCCTCGTGGAAGGAGAGCCAGTGTGAGCCGAGGAGTGAACCAAGTGAGACGCACGTGAGACTGTGAGCGATTATTACCAGGCCGGAGAGCAGGCGCTGCCTTGCCGACGCTGGGATCGATACCTTGACTTGCCAGAGACCTAGAATCCACCGCGGAGAGGTTTGCACAGACGCAGAGTAGCAGATTGGACCCCGAGTAAGGAGACCGCGATGATCCACAGGGAGTGCAGGTGGTAGGCCGTGACCTTGCTGTAAAGACGGACAAGCAGGAGAAGCGGATCTGGTGGCACAGAGTCCCAAAGAAATCCAGTGGAGAGATGTCCTTGATCGGGCAGCAGAACAGAGTGTCTGGCGGATGGGTGAGAGGCCTTCCAGACCACAGTCAAACTATAACAAGCACGCTGCAGTATTGCTTAAATCTACAGGGCCCCAACGTGACTAGTCGAAGATTTACCAAATCCTTTCACTGGCCAGTTGAAATATAGTACCCGGGTACCTGAGCTCACACACACACCTTTTTGGGACATAACCTGCACGGGACTTACACTCCTGAAACGAAGGGGTTAAACTTTTATTTTCCCGCTGCGCGTTTCTCGAATTACGAAATCCTGTTTTCTATGCACTGTGTTTACATTATATATGCCGCTTTATTGAGACCAGTAAAGTATATAATTTATAAAATCCACAACAGTGCTGGTGTATATTTATTCCCTAGTGCGGAGAGACTAACCCGAGGTTAAATTCATCGGCTCCTCCGGGAGTGAGCGCTACACCTGCTTTAATAAAAAGGTGTGAAAATTGTCTTTTGATATGCTAATGAGTGCTTTTCAATGCATTACAGTGCAATATCGAGACAACTCGTTTTTGCATGTGAAGGGGTTAAGGTAAAAAATGAAAAACAAACAAAAAGAGAAAGCAATTTGGAACATACAGTGTCATTTAGGAATATTTTTGTTATACACAGACCAGTCGCTGCAAACATAAGTGCAACAATTAGCAATATTTTACTGTTAATGAGTCCCTGTATGAAAAGTTATTTGCATGAATCATTACAAACAATAACAAACGGCTTAATGATATTTTCTTGTAGTCAAGCTATAGGTAGTGGCTAGCGGAGCAGGAATTATTCCTTCACTGCAAACTACTGATGATTGTCAGGGCTTCAGTGCGGCAGCCGCCATCTTGGAATGACATCATCGAATGATTTTCATACACAAAACAAATAATACAATTCTTTTGTCACTTGCGATATGAATTCTTGTCACGACGCACATCACATTCCAGAGAGTATGTATGGTTCCGGGTATTGTGGTGCAGATTGTGATAAATAGTGTTTAGAAAGTCTCCTACCAGTAAGTAATTGGTATAATAGGGAACTTAAGTGCTGCTTTCATACTCTTTGTAAATACCCATCATTTTTATCTATATCTTTGCTAAATTTCTTTTTATCCATTAGCTACACATGCAACGACAAAGACGGAGATACACACAATTTCCACATGTTTGCCTCTAATGGTTTTTAAACAATAACATCTGACTTTTCTGTTATTTTAAACCTTCTTAAAGTGTCTCTGGGGACTTGTAAGCGCTGTCAATAGAAGCCTGTGCCAAGGACTACGGTCAGAATTTATTTGGAAGAAACGGATCACGGTGGCGGTTCCTCCGATGCACAAAAGCTATAGAAATTTCATTGTGCAGATGTATGAAGTGAGCTTGCATTGTTGTTTTAGTACCTTTGTCTTCCTTGTGTTAAGTGCCCCCTCCGCTGCCTTGACCTTTGCCAGACGGTTGTCCAACGTCGAGGAGATGTATCTTTACATTGTGCTTCCAATGAGTCTAGAAGAGAACAAGCTAAACAATGAACCACTTTCATACCGAGCTCTCATTGTTCGACTTGGAGCAATAATTTCAGTTTCTTGACTTGTATCAATACTTGTCGCTCTTTAACTGTACGCTTGAAGACCCATTGATGACGCCAGCCATTGACGGAGCTTGCAACACTTGGATCACTTGGATCTGATACCCTCTATCCATAGAGACTGTAGTGGCTTATTGAAATGTGTTTATTGTGTCATTGACTACCACCACCTTAAAATACTTGTGTTATTGATTATTGAATCACTCTTTTGTAGTAGGGTTTGATTTTCGTCTCAAATAACTCAAGCAGCCAGGTCTAGTATCGTCTAACAAAGCCACTGAACATGCCTTGGGAATGTACGAGTGACTCTTTTGAGTTAACCGTACCTTTAGTCATCCATACTTGACCTATGTTTGTCCCATGGAGGGTTAATATTTAAACTTAAATTATACCTCATCTACAAAAATATATCACTTTGCCCAGGTCATAGACCAGGTGCCAAACAACTCCTCACATGGTAGAGAGCAGGGGTTAGCAACCTTGACGCTCAAGATGTTTCAGAACTACGTTTCCCACAAGTCTCTGCCAACCTAATAAGTAGTTGAGTATTATGTGAGATGTATTTCCAAAACCTCTGAGGGACCAAGGTTGTCTACTTCTGGGATAGAGCATGGTGGTCACCATTCCAATGTATCATGTTCATGGCAAGCCTTGAAAAATAATTTTCACTTTATCTTCGGGCAATACCCATTGGCATAACAGATATTTTGGCTGTGGAGCAGAAGTGGAGGCCCTGCCACCCCAGATAAGACCAGACTTACATCTATATGTGTTGGCAGGTGGATCGTCTGTTGGTTTGCTAGTGCGGTCAAGCCACCCATGAGTGAAGCAGTGTGGTTGAATCAAAAAAGTGCCCATTGCCCAATACCTTGCTCGTGCTCCACCTATGAATCCCCCAGTGGCAGCATAAGTCTCTGACCACCTACAGACCAGAAATTCAATCAAGAGTAGTGATGAGCCGAACACCCCCGTGTTCAGTTTGCATTCAAACCCGAACAATTTCAAAAGTTCGAGTTCGAACTCGAACAAGAACCGAACTCAATGCAAGTCAATGGGACTCGAAATTTCGATTTTAGAGTGCCCTCCAAGAGGGCATATATGCAAGATATTTGCCATAAAAGGTGTATGGGGGTCCGGCTAGTGCCCTGGGGGACAGGAAACAAGGACAAAAAGTAAAAAAAAAAACGTTTTTAAAGGAAAAGTGAGTGTTCCATGAAATACAGGTTAAGAATAAAAACGAAAAATTCCTTCAAATATCGTGCCTAGGAGGTCCCCGTAACCTGCCCGTGAAGTGGCGGATTTATAGGATGTATAGAAACATTTAAAAACAAAAAAATGACATTTCAAATGACGGTAAATGGTTTTCCTTTAATCTATTCATAAACAACTGCTTGGGGCGGCAGCCTGTATGAAAAGAAGAGACATTTTAGGACACGCAGAAAAAGTTTAGTGATTTTTTGGCTAAATTATGGTGAAATTTATCCAGGCTTTGGATGAAAGTAACAATAGGTGCTTTAAAATTGGGCATTTAGTGTCGGCAACAGTGCCGTCACACCGTAACCCCTCTGTGGTATTGTGGAAGAGTGCAGGGTTGGACCCTGCGGTCAAATATTAAAATGATATGAATCTGGTACAGGCGTCAGTGCACCCAAATATTTTACCTTTGGTGGCAGCAAGTGCCTTCACACGTAATCCCTTTGTGGTATTGTGGAAGAGTGCAGTGGTGGAGGTTTTGGGAATGCATAAGAGATCCCCGATCTATTCAGTTACATCAGCATCAGGGGATTTATAGCTACTGATCCAGGACTGATTCATTTTTATAAATGTCAGTCGGTCTACAGAGTCAGTGGACAGATGCACTCTTTTGTCTGTGACAAAACCTCCAGCGGCACTGAACGTCCTTTCAGAAAGCACGCTGGATGAAGGGCGACCTAGTAGCTGCATAGCATATTGACTAAGTTCTGGCCAGTGATCCAATCTCAACACCCAGTAAGCCAGTGGATCATCTGCTGTAAAAGTATCCAGGTCTGCCCTTGCCCCTAGGTAGTCCTGCATCATATGGTGAAAACGCTGGCAATGGGTGCCTACATTTGACGTCCCTGGGCGTCGTGGACTAAAAACATTTAAAAAGGCATCAGTCAAGCGGCCCCGGCCTTCACTGCTCTTGCTCTGATCATCCGCAGCCTCAGAAGCACCTGTGTCATCACTTGGTAACCTACCAGTGCCTGGAAAGGTGTTACACAAGTGTCGCTTTAGAGCGTACTCAAGTTGTTTCATCCTGTGCTCCCTCTGTGCGGGCAGGATGAGCTCTGCAACTTTGCCCTTGTATTGTGGATCAAGAAGGCTTGCCAACCAGTAATGATCCGTCTCCTTGATAGCACGAATCCTGGGGTCCTTTAGCAGGCTTTGCAGGATATGGGAGCCCATGCAGCGTAGGTTGGAGGTGGCATTAGCTTCCGAGTCTTCCTGGTCAATGAGGATGACCCCATCGTGCACTTCCTCCTCCCAGCCACGTACTAGTCCTTGTGTTTCTGGGCACACAAAACCCTCCCTTGAGGAATCCCCACCTTCAATGCCCCCACTACTTAAATATTCGGGGAACAGCCGAACGGCCGATGTTCGATGCGAACTCCGAACAGATCGAACCGAACAGCTCATCCCTAATCAAGAGCACAGTCCAGATCTGGCTTGGAGCATCTAAATCAGGACTATCAAACTCTGTCGCCCTAGTTATTTCTGAACTCCCATGATTCTCTGCTATCTATTGCATTGAAATAATTCTGGCAATTGAAGGCATCAACAACTGGGGGCTGTGAGTTTGACAGCCCTGATCTAGAATGTTCACCTGGCCACCATTGAATTACTCTAGTGGCACCTTAAATCTTGGTTCCACTACAGACCAAACATTCAAGAGCACAGTCCAGATATGCCTTGAAGGATCTAGGATTTTCACCTTGATCCATCAATGAATCATTCCAGGCACCTTAAATCTTGGTCCACCTACAATCCAGACAATCAAGAGCACAGTCCAGATATGCCACGGAGGATCTGCAGTTACAGTTACAAGTATTTATAAAATGCTAGCAAGTTCTGTAGCGCTGTAGAATGGGTAAGACAGAATAACAAATATACATACAAGTTGAACACACAGAACAGTAGGAGAGAGGACCTCGTCATGCACAGGTATGGTTCTTGTGCTGTGCCAGATTTAAGCACAGAATTTGTGTTTTTTTTCCTGTTTTCAACAGAGTTGGAGTTGGCACAGTGGACAAAGGAATATGGTAAACTGGGTCATGTATGGACTCGAATGAAAACATTTGTCCTGATGATTAATACTAGTGGAGGCTAAATGGCAGAGTTTTTAAATATTATTAATATCATGCTAGGAATAGTCAGATGCTTCCATCTGTCTGCTGTATTACGACCCTTTATCTGATAATCTGCTCTCTTCCATGGATGGGGGAATGGAAATATGATCCAAATAGGTGGGGGTTTGTGGTTGTTGCACAGACAAAGGACCAGCACCCCCCCAGTACAATTTGTATTTAAAGATGGCAAGTGTAGCGCAAAGGATGCTTCAACTATGTGAGGTCAAATGATTGTTTCAATAAAGCCTCAAGATAAACAAAAAAGAGAGAATATCATGGTGCAGAGTGTAGCAATGACTTAAATAATATCACATGAATCGGTCTCACTCACATTATTCTGAGCCAGCCGGCTCTAGGAAATTGTGCTTTTGGGTTGTTTGTGGCCACCCAACAGCTCTGGATTTTTCAATCGATGTCAGATCTTGAATGAAATATATGGAACATAGTGCAGACTGTACACATTATTCATAAATTCAAGGAGAGGAAATGGGGCTACTCATGTGATTCTGGACCTAATCCAGGTCCGAAGAATGCAAGCCTAGGTGGTTGTTTGAGCGGTACAACCTCCGAAAAAACCTGCTCCCGTTGGAATGAAGTTGATATCAGCAGTAAAATAAAAGGGTTTTTATTCCATAAAATACATTTAAAATTAAATAAAATTGCAATCGATTGAAAAATCCAGAGGGCTGTTGGGTGGCCACAAACAACCCAGAGGCACAATTTCCTACAGCCGGCTGGCTCAGAATAATGTGAGTGAGACCAATTCATGTGATATTATTTAAGTCATTGCTACAATCTGCACCATGATATTCTCTCTTTTTTTTTTACCTTGAGGCTTTATTGAAACAACCATTTGACCTCACATCATTGAAGCATCCTTTGCGCTACACTTGCCATGTTTATTTTGACATTTCCTGGTTGTCTGAACAAGAACAACCCCAGAAAGTGGACAGCAGCATTGGGACTCATTTATATATTCAGGGTTATCCAAAGAGATTCGAATTGCTTGAGAAAGGTAACCGAATGCTGAAAATCAGCGTTCGGTTACCTTTCCTGGCCATTCGGCTATCCAGAGAGCAGGCAATTCTCCAAATCCTGGCGAATTGCCTGAACATACGGTGCTGTTCGGTCCCTGTTCGAGGGCAGTGAAATCCCCATCAAAAAGCACTGCTTCGGCTATTCAGAGAACACAAACCAGCAGTGAAAGGTTCCCCTAATGCTCTGCCATTCGGTGGTTTAATTCGGCAAATTTATTCAGGAGAATCCCATAGGCTTCAATGTTAAAAATATTCCCGTTTTAATTCAATATCTAATAAACCGTTCATTATAAAATTCTGCAGCAAAAAGTCTCTTTATTTATAGATTTTTTAGGATACTTTAATCATTTTTCTGAATTTTTTAAAAAAAATTAAAAGTCCGATTTTTTTTTTTTTTTTTTTCAGTTTGCTTATTTTTTTTGTAACAGCCTCTTTATTATCATTCCCTGGACCTCCTGTGAAAATTTCAGACATTTTCGCTCAGTAGTTTCTTTGCAACAGCGTTTCTTTTTCCCAGATTCATACAAATGGTTTTTCTAATTTATTCACTGCCTCCTCTACGTCACAGCTGCTTCGGCTCTGTGTGATTCGGCTCCTTTTCGGCTCCTGTTCGGCTCCTCTTCGAAGGTTAATCCAGATGTTTTTGCTTGTTTTCAGCGTGCATTCGGTTAGTTTTCGGTGAGTTTACGGCAGCTTTTCCTGCAATTCGGGGACCCTGTGCTGTTTGCTGAATACACCGCAGGGTCACCGAAATGCAATCGGCAAAAGGAACCGAATTGAAGAGAACGAAAAGTCACCGAACGTGCGGTGACTTTTCGAATCTCTTTGGATAACCCTGATTATATTTCGTATTTACAATTTGTATTTCTCAAGGATTTTTGTTGAAGGAACATCTCAGAACAAGGGACTTTAAAAGGCGAGATACCCATGGAAGAGCTATCTATGTAAGTTAGGCTTCTGTGTTTAAGTCCCATTTTTTTTCAAGAACTGTATTTGCATATTTTATTATATATTATATGTCTTGTTTTTATGTGATATTGGCACTGTGTAAAGTTTTATATTTGCCTATAGCCATTAAAACGTTGTAACCCAGTACTGTCTTTGCTCTAGATGATTCACGCTCTCTTGTAAGCCTTGGTCAGCGTTACTGTAGAATTTACCATTTGGGAGATATATTACCTGAATATGGTTATGTTCTTGGATTGGGGTGCTTTATAGTTTTGGGTTTTTCAAAAGTGCCCTATTACTTTCATGGTGGCACCGTATAGTCAGAAAATGAGAAAAAAATGTGAAATCTGGGAAGTCAAAAGCCGAGACAAAATTACAGTTATGGTAATTAATGTATTTTCCCGCTCATCTCTGTATTGATTAAAGCGAGGATTTTTTTCTGCTTTGTTCCATTTCAAAAGATATAGAAGTGTTACTGTTGTCTGTATTATAGTCTTAAAATATACAGTATTCCGGGAGGGAAGAGCCAAACTGATAGGCCACAGGTTTTTCGGTAATGGGGCTCTCCTCTTGATCTCTTGCAACTGTGGCTCCCGAATAAAAAACTGTGAGGATCCCTGCTCCAAGCGCTGCCACGAGTATCACCGAGGGTAGTGCATGGTTCTGTGGAATCTCACTCAAAAATGGGGACACTACAGGTGCACATTATCCCCGTTAGCATCCCCATTTTAGTGCTACCTTTGTAATCGGGCCCTAAGTTTGAGAATGTTATTTCTAAAAAAAAAACAATTCTAGAAACTATTATTATTATTATTATTATTATTCTTTATTTATAAAGCGCCAGCATATTCCGCAGCGCTGTACAATAAGCACAGTATAGGCAGGGTTACAATACATTGAACAACATTTGACAAACAGTACAGGAGGAGATGAGGGCCCTATTCCTGTGGGAACTCACAATCTGGGAGGGTTGGGGTTGGAAACAGGAGGAGAGGACTGTAAGGTGAGAGTGATTGATGGTTGCGTCAGTGAGTTGGGTGGTAGGCTTCCCTAAATAGGAACGTTTTAAGGGAGCGTTTGAAGGAAGAGAAGTTAGGGGAAAGTCTGACAGTACGAGGGAGAGCGTTCCAGAGAGTGGGGGCTGCGCGTGAGAAATCCTGCAGTCTATCATGGGAAGAGGTGATGCGGGGAGAAGCTAGGCGCAGGTCACTGTTTGACCTTAGGGAGCGGGCTGGGGTGTATTTGGTGATTAGTGAGGACAGGTAGTGGGGAGCTGAGTTAGTGAGGGTTTTGTAGGTAAGGATAAGGATTTTGAACTTAATTCTGCAGTGGATGGGGAGCCAGTGAAGGGACTCGCAGAGGGGAGCGGCAGAGACAGAGCGGCGGGTGAGGTGAATTAGCCTGGCGGAGGCGTTCAGGATGGATTGTAGGGGGGAGAGGCGGGACAGAGGGAGGCCAGATAAGAGATTATTGCAATAGTCGAGTCGGGAGATTACCAGGGCGTGTATGAGTTGTTTTGTGGTGACAGCGGTAAGAAATGGCCGAATTCTGGAAATATTACGCAGTTGGTATCGGCAGGAGGAGGAAAGAGACTGGATGTGGGGGATGAAGGAAACTATAACATAGGTGAAAAAGATTATAATTTACCTTTTTGCAATTTTTTTTTTGCCAGATGGCTGCATGCAGTACATTGCCTGCAGCTGACCTATGTTGTGGGCATTCTGAGGGCATGAATAAACCGAGGATCTTCATAACTTTTCAGGCCGTCGCTGTTCAAACACGGTTTTGATTTCATCTGGAAATGGCATCTGCGGCCAAGTCAAATAAAACAGACACGGCTGCCACAATACTTCCTCATTTCATATGCCAGGGTCATCTCCCCCCCCACCCCAGCACAAGGTTCATGAAATGCCACTGTGTGTGTCGGGCCCCTCACCAACTGCTGGGCCCAGTTGTCTGACCACCTGCAATGTTTGTTTAAAATTTGTCAAAACCCTGAAAGGCGTGGATAATGTGGAATAATAATATATGTGTTCCACATTAAAGCCAACCAGCTCGTCGAGGAGAGGAAGCAACAGTTGCCAATTTTTCACAATTCAGTCCAGGAAATACTTTCCCTGTTGTACAAGCTGAAAGCACGCTGGGTGTGCGGGAAAATACAATTTGCAAACAAATGTCTGGTGTGATTAACTCCATGGTGCGCGGTTTGCCGTCCAAAGCCGCATCCATTATTAATAGAACGGAGGCTTTTTGAATCGGAGGAGAGATGTTCCACGCGTTAAACGGCTGCAAAACCGTATCCACACTTCAACACATTATACAGTAGTATGTAGCTCCTGGTAAATCAATCAGCACCAACAGGGACTTTAAAGTAACATTACCACTAACATAAGCTGTGACTAGATTACTTGTGCATTACAAAAAAACACTTTATAAAGTGCATTATAAACCACATGCTGCTGTTTTTTCTTTGTTTGAGTTGGCGTACCTCAAGGCTCTGTTCTGGATCCCCTACTCTTCTCAATCTATCCCGCCTCTCTGGGCAACATCATCTCTTCCTATGGATTCAATTATCATCTCTATGCTGACGACACCCAAATCTACCTTTACTCTCCGGTTCGCTCTCCTCCTGTGTTGGACCGTGTTACTGCCGGCCTCTCGGCTGTCTCCGACTGGATGACTTCCCGTTTCCTAAAGCTCAACCTCTCGAAAAATTAGCTCCCTCTAAAACAAACATTCCTGCATCCATTTCCCTTCAAGTGAATGGTGCCACCATTACTTCTTCCTCTCAGGCTCGTTGCCTCGGGGTCCTCTTGGACTCGTATCTCTCCTTCACTCCTCACATTCAGTCTCTAACCAAATCTTGCTACTTCCACCTAAAAAACATTGCGCTCATACGTCCCTTTCTAATCCCAACTCTACTAAAATGCTCATTCATGCTCTTATTATCTCCCGCCTTGACTACTGTAACATCCTTCTCTCTGGCATTAAAAAATCCCAGATTCTTCCTCTGCAGTCTGTAATGAAAGCCTGTGCCAGGCTCATACACCTCACCTCTGTTGGAAATACAAAAGCATGTACTATACCATTTAAACTGTAGATGGTGCTGTTGTTAAAGGGTACTATGTGTTCTGCACTTGTTGGTATATTCACAGGAAGGAAGTCTTTTGTTTCTCTCTCTCACTTCCTTGTTTTCTCCCCGGGTAATTCCTGCTGCTTTCAGTCACTAGTCTGTAATAGTTGTTTATTGCTTTATGCACAAAGTAAAGTTTATTGCTGCAAGTTCACAAGATTCCAGTGCCTCTTTCATACATAACCAACAACCTCCCGCACCTCTCGCACCTCACCTCTCTGTCAATCTCCACACTGGCTCCTGTTTCCTATAGAATCCAATTCAAAATACTGATGCTCACATACAAAGATCTCCATAACTGCGCTCCTGACTACATCTCCTCCCTTAATAGCAGGTATATCCTGCCCCACCCACTTCGCTCGGCCAATGATCTGATGCTATCAGTTCCTCGCACCTGCACGCCCAACTCTCGCCTTCAGGACTTCTCCCGAGCTGCCCCTTTCTATGGAACTCCCTCCCCCACAACATTAGACTCTCCCCATCTCTCCAGTCCTCCAAGAAGTCTCTGAAAATATATTAAGGGGTATCTGTAAATGCAAGAAAAAAACCAACCATAGGGTAAAACCCCTCAGCACCAAGAGCTATGATGTTGTGTAAATTCAACACTCACAAACGGCGGATTATTCAGGCATGTAAAAAATCCAATATAGGCTTGGCATCTTCATTATTCATTTCTCCCCATGTGGCTCCAATAAGAACACCATATAGGAAAATATGGTACATAGTGAAGGACCACAGGTACAGGAAATTCAAACGTATTTATTGCGCTTACAATGTAAAATGATAAAATCGCATGTATAAAACATCGCCCGGCTCCAGACGTTTCACGGCTGCTCTAAGCCCCGAACCAACTGTCCTGGGCTTTGTCACTCGATGCGTTTCGTCTACACGACTTCTTCAAGAAGTCTCTGAAAACACATTACTGTAGAGAAGCCTATCGGCTCACTCCTTGACCCCCCACTGTCATTTCCTGCTCCTCTTCCCTTTCAGCCTTCCTGCAACCCGCCACTTCACTTACCCTATTCACCCTCACCTAATGGATCACCCCTCTCCTCTTAGATTGTAAACTCTCAAGCAGGGTTCTCCCTCCTTCTGCTCAGTGTATGTAACATGTATGTATATTTGTTGTTCTGTCTCTCCCATTGTACAGCGCTAAGGAATTTGTTGGCACTTTATAAATACTTGTAACTGTAACTGTAATTGCAGGTAAAAAGGAAAATAAATTGAGGTTTTTACCAACTGTTTCCATTTCGTGGATTTTTCTTGTGATGCAACAGTTACCAAAATCTTATGGAAAGTCTCACTTCACAGCTGTGATATGATTGCTCCCTGTTATGTCAAAATTTTGTTAAAATGTGTCTACACGCAATTATGTGATTATTATCAATACTCAAACTATTTAACCCCAGATCAATCCGGCTTTCGCCCAAATCATTCAACTACAACTTGTTACATCCTCAGCCCCTGCTGTGTTGCCTGGAGGGTCTGGGCATTGTTCGGTGCCACTGGCTGGTCGTTTGCCTGGCATGGTCACGAGGAGCCGCAGGGTTTAAAGCAGGGCGCGAGGAGTTGCCTCGTCGCCCTGACGTGGAGTTCTGTTCCCGCAATGCTAAGCTGATTTTCTTATTGCTGATTTTGTTGCAAACCTATTTCTGTCTTCGATTCCTGCTCCTGATTTTGACCCGGCTTGTTTCTGACCATTCTGTTGCTTCCACCATTAGCTATAGCTGTTATTGGGCATTGGTGGATTAACCCTATGTTTGCCACTGGGGCTTTCACTCGCTATCTGGGATTATTCCCATCTCACTCTGGGGTATCATTTGTGGCCGCATCAGGTTACTATTTAAGACCCAAGGTGTATGTTTCATTGCTAAGAGCTTATGTGCAAATCGCGGTAAAGAAATACTGTTTAAATACCCGAATCTGTACCAACTGTATACCCGTATGTGTGTCAACCACCTCTGATAATTGTAAGGTACTTCTTCTTACCCGCTCGAGCTTAACAGATAACACTAAATCTGTACATTTGTTGACTGCCCTGCATTCTGCACATTTCATTGACTGTCAAATAAATCATTGTGTTTCTGAAGGTGCTCTAAGTTTTCCGTTAGTCTTGAAACCTTTGGAACTTAGTGGCAAATTAGTTGTTCTTTGGTGCTCCTTGGCTTTGGAGTACAAGTCTGTGAATATCGAGAATTTGGTAAAAATCAAGCAGGTATTTCTGTCCAAAAAGATCTCAACCTCGCTACTCCTGTGTGAGCGCTACAGTGCTCGTTACACAACTGCCCTTTCAAAAGTTTGCAATGATATCCAAGCTGGGATGGAACAAGGAAACCTAACTGGAGCATCTTCCTTGATTTTGCCAAGGCCTTTGACACAGTAGACCATGGCATCTTATTACAAAAACCTAAAAACTCCGGTATTGGTGATCGCACGCTAACCTGGTTTCAATCATATGTATCCAACCGATCGCAATATGTGTCCATTTCTGACAGCTCCGCCCTCCCAGTCCTTCCTTGAAGTCAGACCCTGCTTTATACCCCCTCCCGGCACACTGACGTCATCACGACAGATGTGTTGACGTCAGTTTCAGGCGTCCCCCACGGCAAAGCCAGAAGAGGCGCTGAAAGGAGGATGTCCTTTGAACCCCTCTACCTCCTGATCCTCCCGGGAGGAGATATTAGTAAAAGAGAGGCATCGCTGGAAAGGTCAGAGTGTGACCTTTCCAGCGCTGCCTTTCTTTAAACCCTGAGGTGCCGGTCCACCTCCAAGATGTCAGCCAAGCATTCGGGGCCTCTCCCCGCCCACTGATGTCATTGCACATGGCACAATGTTGTCAGTTGGAGAATTAACCCCTAGCTGCCAAGGGTTTTCTCTATGGAAGAGATTGAGAGATACAAAGGTCCAAAGACCCCCTATCGGTGGCAGCTAGAGGATCATATTTAGATCATTGGAAAGGCCAGATCACAGCCTTTGTAATGATTACAAACATGACCATGTGACAAGTAAAAAAAAAGTAAAAAAATTTAAATGTTTTACCTTTGTTTTTTTATTAATGCAGCACTTTTGGTCACATTTCAATTATAATGTGAACAATGATGCTGCTCTAACAATTTATTTTCCTCCTGGTTTTAGATAAAATCACGTAATTTCTCAGAAAAGTAAAGTGACAGGTTCCCACTTCTAATTTTTTTAACAGGCATCCCCCATAGTATACATAACCGCAAAAGCTTGAAAGATAAAATGTGAAGGAACAGACGTTCCTTCTGCTCTCAATTACGCTCGTGTGACCGCAGGTGAAGAAATAAAATTAAGTTTGGAATATATTCCTGGAGTGTGGCCACACCTATGTATTATATATTTATATAGGCGAGTGGCAGGCGCCGTGCATAATTGGAAAACAAAACGAGAGTGCAGGACTACCTGGATATAATTGTATATATACACACTAAGGCTAGGGTCAGACGAACGCATTTTTCGCGTCGTCCGTGAAAAAGTGCGTTCGAACGAATGGACGTATTTTTTCACGGAATACGCGATAGCGGTCATACGCTGCGCATTTTCATCCGTGATTTTGTACGGATCCTCAATGAAACCCTTTTTGCGTCTGGACGTTATGTTGGCCGGACATGAGCAGCGTCTGACGTCTCCTAATCACGCACACGCGCCGCTAGCGGACGCAGCGCACTCTGTACGTCCATACTAGCGGTTTGACGTACTCAAAAAAATGCGTTTGTTTGCCGCTTGCGTTGCGCGGCCGCACTTTCGTGCGGCCGTACTTCGTATATTGCCCGTCATTTGCTGCTACTACGGCCGTAATAAAGTGCGGCTGCACACGCGTTCGCACTGCGTTCGTCTGACCCTAGCCTCAATTGTAAATAAATGTATATAATTAACATTTATAAACTTGCTACATTGTATAACTCATTCTGCCGCTTTGCATTACAATGTAACTACATGACCCACCATTGTGACATGTTAAAAGAGCTAAACTGGCCATCGCTGGAATCCAGACGCACCCTTCACCTTTTCCAGCCTGGTGTTTAAGAGCATCTCTGGGAAGCTGCCACCCTACCTGAATAGACTGCTTCCCCCAGCAGCTCCCTCATCCTATAACCTCCGATCCAGGACCAGCACCTTACTTGCTATACCACAATACAAAAAGACAGTGGCTCGATCCTCATTTTCCTACAGAGCACCGCAAATATGGAATAACCTCCCAGACACCATCAAATCTTCCCCCAGTCTTAAGTCACTCAAAAGCTCCTTACTAACATACCTCAATACAGAATGCACCTGTAAACATGTAACCTAGTGACTATATTTCCTACATATTTTTTCTGTTAATCTGTATATTTGTGTTTGTTTTTTTTTTTTTTTTAATATCTTGCATTGTATTACTTTGTATTTCTGTAACTGTAACACTTCAATGTTCTTGAACCCAGGACATGCTTGAAAACGAGAGAAATCTCAATGTATCCTTCCTGGTAAAATCCTTTATAAATAAATAATAAATAAATAAATAAATAATTTTGGTAAGAACGTCTCTTTTTCTAGAAGTGAAAACTAAAACCTAACCTGTTGTTTACTTAAAGCAGTAAAATAAAAAAACATAAGGATTAGATAAAATATAAAGTTACGCATTTTGTTTAATGAGTTTTTCCCTTTCGGAATTTGTAGAAGAAGACCAGAGAATAAATTGTCTGTGAGCTGTAGGACTTCCGATGGAGTGAGATGGGTATACAGAAGACAGTCAGCTAAAGCCCTGTAGAATTGCTGAAGCCAAATGAGACGTATAGAAAACATCTGCAGAATTCATTAAGCTGGTTTGATTGGCCCATGTTAAACAAAGATGGGATAGGGTTACATGCATTTTCTGTGGGAGTCCAGCTTGGGTTTCAGCTTGATGATTTAGTCAGGTGTAAGCATGAAGTTTCCAATTTAAAGAAATAAATCTAAAGTGATTTTATTACCCTCTGTTTTACCCTGACACCCTGCTTCACCCCAACTCTCTGTCAAAACATATGATGTGTTTATGTAGACCACACTCTTTTACATTGCGCCGCAATGCAGCCAAGGACATAAAATCCATCCAGACTCCATAGGACTTCCATATTTCACCATTGACTCCTTTTTTATGGTTATACATATATATTTTTTTCCTTTTTTTTTTCCTATGTAGTCATTTTGTCCTCTTCCTAAATTCTTCGCATTCTGTTTCCTGAAACATGTGCTCCGGACCACAGCTGGGTATCTCGCACTAAAAAACAGCACTATGGGAACGATTTTTTTTTTCCGATACGGACACATTTGTTTCAAATCACTCACTCTCTTTTCAGACATTATGTTGTAACATCCCGTACCTTGACTTTCCTTTCCACAAAATCACGTGGAAAGGCAATGATTTGATACTGAGTTAAGCTGATATCATTTTATCATAAATCACGTGTAGGATGAGATCATTTTACAACAAAGTCACATTAGGAACACACTATATGGACAAAAGTGTTGGTGGACATGACTTAATGATTGAATTCAGGTGTTTCAGTCAGACATTGCCACAGGTGTATAAGATCACGCCCCTAGCCACGCAGTCTGCATTTAGAAACGTGTGAAATCCATGGGTCGCTGTGAAGAGCTCCTTTGCTATTCCAGCATGGCCGCACCCCAGCTCACAAAGCAAGGTCTATAAAGACTAAGGATGAGCGTTCGGTTCAGATCTGTTCGGAGTTCGAATCGAACATCAGCTGTTCGAAAGTTCGCGAACTTCGAACTTTTTGGGACGTTCGTTTTTTAAAAAAAATGCTTAAAAAAATACTAAAAAATCTAGAAATAAAGAGACTCTTTACTGCAGAATATTATAAGCAACGGTTTATTAGATATTGGATTAAAACGTGAATATTTTTGACATTGAAGCTTATGGGATAAAACATTCTTGTTACTAAAACATCAGGCACACATGGCCCTCTAATCAGGCACTGTAGAGGGCAGCCTGCCGGAGCCTCCCAAGGATCACCTTGAGGAGCATGCGGCTGCCGGATGACAGAGCTGCGACTGTGCAGGCTAGCCGGCCGGGTGCATGTGGCAGAGACAGGCGGCGCAGGGAGGGAGCCACTGCACCTGCGGCCACGGCAGACCCCCCCACAACCAGTATCCAGGGAGCCCCCACTGACCACCAGGCTAAGGTAAGGCGACACATTTCTAAAAAAAATAAAATCCGCGGACACTTTTAAATGTCCCCGGGAACATAGAATAAAACTTTTTTTTCTTTCTCTACCTGGCTGAACGTATTTAATTATATATATTAGATACATTCAGCCAGGTAGAGGGGGGTGGGATGTGGGCTGCGCGGGGTCTCAGGCAGTGGTTTGTTTTTTTGTGTGTATATTTTTAGCAAATTTATAGGGGAAGGTAAAGGCAGGTATGATATATATATAGATAAGATATATATCTATATTCTTGTAATACACACACATTTTGGCAACTAATTGCCCCCCCCAATTTGGCTGATCCCTCCAGAAGAAATGTTTAACCCGATAGAGCAGAGAATAATATATATATTCTCTGCTCTGTCGTGTTCAACTTTTCTTCTGGAGGGATCAGCCAAATGAAGGGGGGGGGGCATTTAGTTGAGATTGTCCACATGCCACCCCCCATGTGCGTATGTGTATATATGGTCTGAGGTCTGTGGGTGGGCGTATATATATATCTGCGTGTTGATGTATATGTATATATAGGTCTGCGTGCTGATATATACGTATATGTCTGTGTGTGGTAGCAAAGCATCCCTACTCTATACACAGCGCTCCGTGTCCCTATAATATATATGATCAGGAGATACCTTTTTTTATGTTTTTATACTATTCCTATTAAATTAACAGTAATTTTTGATGTATTTTATTCAGTAGAAACTTTTTTTGCCTATATAACATGTGCTTTGTGAAAATAAAACGGTTTTGTGTGTACATTTTAATTTAGTTAGTGGATTCCTGTCCAGTGCGGTGAGAAGCAAATGTAATGCAGTGTAGACACGCTGCGAGGCAGAGCAGAGTGAAGTCAAGCCTGCAAAATGTTTGTTTCTCTTTGCTTCGCTACGCTGTGTGTCGCTAAATGCTCAGTGTGTCTCAGCCTTTATTCCCGCATCGCTAGTTTACCGAATCAGTTTGTATACTTGTTACTGACCCTGCTTGTTCTGAGGACCCGATCTGTTGCCGACTTTGCCTGCCATTTGACTATTCTCTCTGTGTATTCCCTGCCTGTTCTGTTTTCTTCCTGTTGCTACTGGTGTGCGCCTATTCTCACCATATACAGTAGCGCAGTACAAGTGCCTAAACATTGCTGACCTGGTTTTGTTATAGCTGCTGATGTAACTGAATAGATCGGAGGGGTTACGGTGTGAAGGCACTTGCTGCCACCAAATGCAAAATATTTGGGAGCACTGACACCTATACCAGATTCATATCATTTTAATATTGGACCGCAGGGTCCACCACTGCACTCTTCCACAATACTACAGAGGGGTTACGGTATGAAGGCACTTGCTGCCACCATAGGCAAAATATTTGGGTGCACTGCCACTGATGCCTATACCAGATTCATATCATTTTAATATTGGACCGCAGGGTCCACCACTACACTCTTCCACAATACCACAGAGGGGTTACGGTGTGAAGGCACTTGCTGCCACCAAAAGCACAATATTTGGGTGCACTGCCACTGACGCCTATACCAGATTCATATCATCTTAATATTGGACCGCAGGGTCCACCACTGCACTCTTCCACAATATCACAGAGGGGTTATGGTGTGAAGGCACTTGCTGCCACCAAAGGCACAATATTTGGGTGCACTGACGCATGTACCAGATTCATATAATTTTAATATTTGACCGCAGGGTCCAACCCTGCCCTCTTCCACAATACCACAGAGGGGTTACGGTGTGACGGCACTGTTGCCGACACTAAGGCTAGGGTCAGAGTGGGGCAGTCGGAACGCGCGTGCAGGCGCACTAAATCACGGCGGCAGTAGCAGCACATAACGGCCAATGACGGCCAATATACGCAGTACGTGCGTACGAAAGTGCGCCGACACCACGCAACCAGCAAATGAACGCATTTTTATCAGAACGTGAAACCGCTGCTACTGACGTACAAAGTGCGCTGCGGCCGCATAGCAGCGTGTGTGCGTGATTAGGAGATGTCAGACGCTGCTAGTGTGCGGCCAACATAACGTTCAAACAGCCGGATTTCCCTAGACTTCTTTTTACCCCACCGTCATGAAATACGTCCAGAATTGCGCATCGTCTGACCACTTAAGCGTATTCCGTGAAAAAATGCGTGCGCACGCATCGACGTACATTTTGACGGTGGCTGCAGAAAATGCGCTCATCTGTCCCTAGCCTAAAGGCCCAATTTTAAAGCACCTATTGTTACTTTCATCCAAAGCCTGCATAAGTTTCACCATAATTTAGCCCAAAAAATCACTAAACTTCTTCTGCGTGTCCTAAAATGTCTCCTCTTTTCATACAGGCTGCCGCCCCAAGCAGTTGTTTATGAATAGATTAAAGGAAAACCATTTACCGTCATTTGAAATGTCATTTTTTTATTTTAAAATGTTTCTATACATCCTACAAATCTGCCACTTCACGGGCAGTCTATGGGGACCTCCTAAGCACGATATTTGAAGGAATTTTTAGTTTTTATTCTTAACCATTATTTCATGAAAAACTCACTGTTCCTTTAAAAATGTTTTTTTTTAACTTTTTTTCCTTGTTTCCTGTCCCCCAGGGCACTACCCGGACCCCCATACACCTTTAATGGCAAATATCTTGCTTATATGCCCTCTTGTAGGGCACTCTAAAAATCGAACTTTCGGGTCCCATTGACTTACATTGAGTTCGGTTCGTGTTCGAGTTCAAACTTGAACTTTTGAAATTGTTCGAGTCCGAAAGCGAACCGAACACGGGGGCTTTCGGCTCATCCCTACTCTTGAGTCTTGACCAGCATGAACTTGGGTAGATAGTAAATGTGAGCCACAGGTGTAAAGGCTCCTTTATGCAAACAAGGATACTAGCGAATTTCCCAGTTGGCCATGGCATCTGGTACCTACCATTGTGCCCCGGCTCATCGTTGAGGGAGAGATTACTATGATCTTGTTGAGGGGCAAATCGCTTGCTCCACTAGCAGACCACCAGGAAATACTGTTTGTCCCCTTGGTGAACCACCAGGCATTGAACCCACTCGTTGTAAAAGTTTATAAGCAGGAGAGGGTGATAATCTTATATTTTTAATTATTTTCCTGAAATGGATAGCTGGGGAGAGGGGGGGCAGACCAGTGGTTCAGTAAGGAGCCCCAAGACTTCTGATGAGGTGTCCCTTGATAAACCCACAATGAGGGGTAACTACGCAAGATGTCCTTGATACGGGACTCACTTTACCTTTGCTACTGATTGCCAAAACAGCACAAGAGAGTCAAGAGGTTGTTTCAGAAATCTATAATAAATAACTTCAATGAGCAAACCACACGTTTGGATAAAATTACATTATATTTTTCTGGTCAATACGTTGGTACTCCCCCTGCCCCCTTCTGTCTCATGTCCCTCTAATTCAAAGGTCTACAACCTCGGCTCTCCAGATGTTTTGCAACAGCATCTCCCATTATGTGTAGCCATTTGTTAGGTTGGCTAAGCCTCATGGGAAATGTAGCTCCAAAACTTCTAGAGGGCCAATGGTTCCTGTCCTCTGCCCTAACAGCTTTACATTGGAAGCTCATGGATCAGCTTGTATAACGAGCTCTATCTGCATAAATTATATCACACTGACAGGGCTGTCTGTCCTTTCTTGTCTGTGTTGCCCAATTTCAAAACACTGTGGAATATGTTGGTGCTATATAAATACAAGAATAGTAATAGTAGTGGAAGGCCTTGAGATCGTTATTTTCAGATGAAATGCGTCGATTTTAATTCACCCTTTAAATGATTCCGGTCTTTACCGTTGAGAGCTGTTTCTTTTATAACAATACTTTGAATATTCGTAGAAATTATATTTTGCTGTAAAGAATCTCATACATTTTTGGTTTATTACGGATCTAAACCATTGTAACTTCCGCTGAGTGTGCTGTGTACATGTAACTGTATTATCATAATTAAGGGCATGACTGCCCGTTGTCGCTGCCGAAACGAGATTGTCAATGAGTACTTTGCAAAAGACCAACTGCTCAGGTCTCATAGACGTGTGATCTCACTCGTGTCATTACAGAGGAGACCTATACCATGTTCATAACGGCTGGATAGCGAAGAGGTCACATCACTGCTCTCCCAAAACCGTGGAGATGCAGGTTAAAATCCCGGACAGAGCATCTCTATGGCAAGTGTCCTTGGCCAAGATGCCTAGCGATACATACAATATCAACTGTGCAGTGTACCCGCAATGTCTCTGCTCTACAACCATGGAGAAGCAGATTTGAATCCCGACCAGGACACCTAGCCATCACTTCATCCTGTTCTACAACCATGGAGACGCAGGTCTCTACTCTACAACTGGGAAGGCGCAGATTCGATCTCACCACTGTGTCTCTTCTCTGCAACCGGTGAAAGAAGATTTGGGTCCAGGTCAGAATCAATCACCAGCAAGGGTCCTTGGGCAAGACATCTACCGATATGTACGCGCCTACCTAACAATATAAATCATGGCTGTCAAACTTTGGTCCCCCCCCCAATTTTTCTCAACTACAGATCTCATGATCCCCATGCCATCTATTGCATTGAAAGAATTCTGGGAATTGTAGGCCATCAGAATCTGGGGGGCCATGTGTTTGACAGCCTTGATATAGACGGCAAGCTCCCTTGGGAACAGGGTCACCAATATACTGCGTCATCTTTGTTAAGCTCTCAGGGTTAGTCAAAGAATTTTGGTGCTCTTTCGTTCCCCGCACTTCAGGTAATTCTATTCCCCTAGCCTGCAGTGAATTCAGCATTCATCACACGGTAGCCGAAGTACAGGAAAAATCCACCAAAAAAACGCCGAATTGAAAAGAAAAACCACCGCAGAACCGCCAAAATTATGGGATCGGATCCGATAAGCTGCCGAAAACCCGTCAAACGCGTCCAAAAAAAGCCGACAATCTGCAGAACACAGCGCCGACCAGCTGCTGGAAAAAGCCGACATGCCGATGAATGGAGTAAAAAAACAAAAAATTATTGCAACGTTTCAAATTTTAAACGCTGTTTGCAAAAAGACTTTTGGTTGAAAATGTCTGGAATTAACATAATGAGGTCCTATGAATAATAATAAAAAGGTCTGTCACAGAAAAAAAAACTGCAGTTTAAAAAAAATATAAATATAAAATATTTTGCCGAAAAATCCTAGAAAAACAATAAATAAAGAGACTTTTTGCTGCAAATTAAAATAATAAAAGATTTATTAGATATTGAATTAAAATGGGAATATTTTTAACATTGAAAGCAATGGGATTCGCTTGAATAAATATGTCGAACATCAGGGCATTTCACTGACATTTCAGTACAGCAAATGCTTATGCCGGCTATTGAATACGGAGATGTAGTGTATGCAGCCGCCCCGCAAACACACCTTCATAAACTTACTACATTGTATAACTCATTCTGTCGCTTTGTGCTACAATGTAACTACATGACCCACCATTGTGACATGTTTAAAGAACCAAACTGACCATCGCTGGAAACTAGACGCACCCTTCACCTTTCCAACCTGGTGTTTAAGAGCTTTTCTGGGAAGCTACCACCCTACCTGAATAGACTGCTTCCCCCATCAGTTCCCTCATCCTATAACCTCCGATCCAGGACCAGCACCTTACTTACAATACCAAAATACAAAAAGACAGTGGCTCGATCCTCATTTTCCTACAGAGCACCTCAAATATGGAATAACCTCCCAAACGCCATCAAATCTTCCCCCAGTCTTAAGTCACTCAAGAGCTCCTTACTAGCATACCTCAATACAGAATGCACCTGTAAACATGTAACATAATGACTATATACAGAATGCACCTGTAAACATGTAACATAATGACTATATACAGAATGCACCTGTAAACATGTAACATAGTGACTATATACAGAATGCACCTGTAAACATGTAACATAGTGACTATATACAGAATGCACCTGTAAACATGTAACATAGTAACTATATTACTTACATATTTATTTTCTGGGTTAATAGAAACATAGAAACATAGAAAAATGTTGGCAGATAAGAACCTTTCGGGCCATCTAGTCTGCCCAATTACATGGATACTTTACCTGGATTTATCTTTTGTTTAGGATAGCCTTATGCCTATCCCATGCCTGCTTAAATTTAATTACTGTTTTGGCCTCTACCACTTCAACTGGAAGACTGTTCCATGTATCCACCACCCTCTCAGTAAAATAATGCTTTCTGATGTTACTTTTAAACCTTTGCCCCTCTAATCTAAGACTATGTCCTCTTGTTTTGCTACTTTGTTTCCTTTTAAATATACTCCCTTCCTCTACCTTGTGGATTCCCTTTACGTATTTAAATGTTTCTATCATATCTCCTCTGTCTCGTCTTTTTTCCAAGCTATACATGTTAAGATCATTAAGCCTTTCCTGGTAACTTTTCTCCTTCAAGCCGTACACCATTTTAGTAGCCCTTCTCTGAACTCTCTCTAAGATGTCTATATCCTTCTGGAGATACGGTCTCCAGTACTGCACACAGTACTCCAAGTGAGGTCTCACCAGTGCTCTGTACAGTGGCATGAGCACTTCCCTTTTCCTACTGCTAATACCTCTCCCTACACAACCAAGCATTCTGACAGCATTTCCAAGCATTCTGCCAGCATTTCCTGCTGCTCTATTACATTGACTACTTACCTTTAGATCCTCTGCAATAATAACCCCTAAATCCCTTTCCTCAGATGTTGAGGTTAGGACTGTATCAAATATTCTATATTCAGCCCTTGGGTTTTTACATCCCAGGTGCATTATCTTGCACTTATCCACGTTAAAACTCAATTGCCACAGCTCCGACCATTTTTTTAGTTTACCTAAATCATTTGTCATTTGGCTGATCCCTCCAGGAACGTCAACCCTGTTGCAAATCTTTGTGTCATCAGCAAAAAGACATACTTTTCCATTAATACCTTCTGCAATATCACTAATAAAAATAGAGAATGGGTCCAAGTACTGACCCCTGAGGTACCCCACTGGTAACAAGACCTTGCGCCGAATAAACTCCATTTACCACAACCCTCTGTTGTCTGTCACTCAGCCACTGCCTAATCCATTCAACAATATTGGAATCCAAGCTCAAAGATTGCAATTTATTGATAAGCCTTCTATGCGGAACAGTATCAAAAGCCTTACTGAAATCTAAATAAGCAATGTCTACTGCACCACCTGTGTCTATTATTTTTGTTACCCAATCAAAAAAATCAATAAGATTAGTTTGGCATGATCTCCCTGAGGTAAACCCATGTTGTTTCTCATCCTGTAATCTATGTGTTTTTAGATGTTCAACAATCCTTTCCTTTAACATGGTTTCCATTCATTTCCCCACTACTGACGTAAGACTAACTGGCCTATAGTTCCCAGATTCCTCCCTACTACCCTTCTTGTGAATGGGCACAACATTTGCTAATTTCCAGTCTTCTGAGACGACTCCCATTAGCAAGGATTGGTTAAATAAATCTGTTAACGGTTTTGCTATTACATCACTGAGCTCTTTTAATAATTTAGGGTGGATCCCATCAGGCCCCATTGACTTATTTGTCTTTACTTTAGACAGCTGCTGTAGAACCTCCTCCTCTGTAAACTGATATGTAATTGTCTCGTTAGTGTTTCCTCCTAACTGAGGTCCCTTTCCTTCCTTTTCTTCTGCAAAGACTGAACAAAAATATTCATTGAGGCAGTCAGCGAGACTTTTATCCTCTTCTACATACCTTCCTTCCTTTGTTTTTAATCTAACTAATCCTTGTTTTACTTTTCTTTTCTCGTTTATGTATCTAAAAAATGTTTTGTCCTCCTTTTTTACTGACTGAGCTATTTTCTCTTCTGCGTGTACTTTGGAAGCTTTGGGTTAATCTGTATATTTGTGTTTTGCTTTTAATATCTTGCATTTATTACTTTGTATTTCTGTAACGACTGTAACAATTCAATGCTCTTGAACCCAGGACATACTGAAAACGAGAGAAATCTCAATGTATCCTTCCTGGTAAAATACTTTATAAATAAATAAATACATTTCTCTGCTGTTCAATGTGGATAGATTAACCTTTGCTTCTCTATGGGGGATTTCACTGACGTCGAACAGGCACCGGACTTGCTGGCAGTTTGCCAAAATTTGGCAAACTGCCTGCTCTCTGAATAGCCGAATGGCCCCGAAATGTCACCGTATGGGGACATTCACTGTTCGGTGACATTTCGGGGCCAGATCAGCTCTCTCTGAATAACCCCTATAGTGTCCCTTTAATATATATACTGTTATAATGCAGCGCACAATAATGTGTTTGTTGTAAGAAAGCATTGAGAGCACGACGCCGCCAAACGCACAAAGGGAAGCTTTAGAATTCCGTCTCGAAAAATACACAAACTAGAAATCCAATAAAAGGAAAATATAAATAGAAAAGAATATTTTGAAATAATGAGGTAAAAACATCCAGTTTACTATTTCTCAGATTATTAAAAAAAATGGATCTGTTTATTGAAAGGAAGCAGACTCTGCGCACCTCACTCCCATCGAGATTGCCCTTCGACGACGAAGAATGTTTGCGTCTTGAAACATTCATCTTTTTTACTTAATTAATCGTGAAAACCCTAGGAAAATGTTTTTCTTTCTGCCATTACCCGGATTTTCTTGCCTCTTGTGTTCTTGACGAGGAGTGCCAGGAAATGAAACGTGCGTCTCGAAGCAGGTCAAGGACAATTGGCTCCTGGAATGGAGCTTCCATAAACGAATTGCTTCAATTAGCCTTTGTTTCTCTCTCTAAATCAACTGATATTTGCCAAACGGCGAGGCTTAGTTTAACATCCAGGCAAACAAAAGCAATTATTGAAATTCCGTGTTGTAATGCCTATCCTTGTCTCCCTGCAGACAGATAGCAAACAACCTGAAAACTACTGCGGCCCAACCGAGGGAAGAGAAGGGTATAAAAAAATAGAACTTTGTGATAAATTAAACTGTCAAACTCTTGTTTAAGAGCATTTATGGCTGAAGTCATATGGAACATCGAGACTTCCTAAACTGCAACACACAAGTGCGTTCTAAACTGGAAGGCCCCTATTACACGCTTTGCGCAAATCCGCTCGCGCAGCGCAATTTGTTTCGCGCACGCAAAAAAATGTTAGCGCGTGCAAATTAACGCAGTAGTACGCTCCGAGCGCAGTTTTTCAGCCTTCAACTTTTTACGTGCGCAAATCCGACGCGCAAATTCGTGCGCAAATGAATGTTGCGAGCAGGAATCGGTGGGCAGACTGTTTTTTCACGGGATTCAGCCAATCAGAATTAAGAACTACCATTTTCTAAAGTTAGGTTGTTGCGGCTGTCAAAGTCAATCTGCGTATATGTGCTGCAGCAAAAAAAATTTTTGACAAATTATTAATTTTTGATGTCTGGGTATGTGTAGAATGTGTAACTGTTCTGTGCTATATTTTTTTTTATTGCTGAGTTATTTAGTTTCGGCCACAACGATCATATTTGCAGTTAACACCAAGTTTGCAAAGACGTTACGAAAATTCGCGCAAACGTCGCTCGTACGACTTTGCGCGAAGATTGTAATACCATCCGCACTAACGCATTTGCGCTCACAATGTTAAGTATAGGATGCGCGCAGGAACTTGCGCTAGAGCTGGGATCGCGCAGGGTCAATCGCGTTGGACGTTAACGCACATCATTTGCGCGCAATTTGCTTTGTCCTCGCGCAATAGCGCATTTGCGCGCGCGCAAATGCCCTGCTCGCAAATGCGCTGCGCGCAAATGCGCTGCGCGAAGCGTGTAATAGGGGCCGAAATGTTTCCAATGAAAGCCGCTCGTTGTATTGACTTTCGTGGACCCAGAAATATGGATCCGCTCAAGAATCCAAATGGTGACCTATTGAATCCAGGCTCCTCTGACATTTTCAAGGTGTATACGGACTATAAAGATCTATGATAGCCATATGCCAATCATAGCAATAATATTTATTATTATCTTCTATATTATTATATAGTGAATATTTATATTTATATTATTATTATAATAGGGCTTGTTAATAATATGCATATATCACCTGTTGACCATGTTGTAAATTAATTAAGTAACTTTGAATTTGTAAACATTGTTTCTTTCTGTCATTATTGCTTGGTTATTGTGACGCATTAATATACTACACTGTTATATATGCAACACCTGCCCCCAAAAAAGTCACACACTGTAATATCTAGTTGTTTTGCCCTTTTCTGTGGTTGCGTCACGCATTCGCCGCGGCATCGTGTCGATAAGCTCATGCAATGTCACAGCATTTATTTGCATCCAGAGTGGCATTCATTTTTGTCCAAGATCTTGTATTGTTGATGGGAGATGGTTTGCAATGATCGAATGAAGCAAAAGCACCCGATAATTAACCCCTTCCCTACCAAGTGATTTTTTTTCACTACCTATACAGTAAGAAATATTTGGGAACATTCCCAGTGTATTCCTTACTGTAATAACCTATGTGGCAGGTAGATGTCGCCATCTACTGGCCAGAAGGAGTTACTGCAGGTAGAACTGCAACTTGTGGTTCCGTGTCGGCGGCGAAAGCTTGATAAGGACATTCAATTAGCAATTTTACACAGTTTCAGCATCTCGGACATTATTCCCACACGGCTAAAACTTTGGGGGCACCTTCTGCAGGCCACTCAATGTTCTTGAACACAGGACATACTTGAAAACGAGAGAAATCTCAATGTATCCTTCCTGGTAAAATCCTTAAATTTCATTTGCTTTTATCCTGCACAGCTGCAGATGGAGATAACTCGATCCTGCGCACCTGATGATCCCTTTGAACACCCGACTTATCTCAATCTCAATAGTGAAGGGGTTAATAATAATAATAATATTGCAAGAGGTGGTATTGCAAAATGCACACTGACTGCCTGGCCAAAGATATGTCACTTCCTGTAATATCTGGTTGTGCCGCCGAATGCTGTGATTGCGGCACGCATTCGCTGCGTCGTCGTCTCGATAAACTCATGCGATGTCACAGCATTTATTGGCGTCCAGAGTGGCATTAATTTGTGGCCAAGATCTTGTGTTGATGATGGGAGAGTCGCGGCGCTGCGTAAAGTCTTCTCCAGCACATTATCCCAAAGATTAACCTCAATGGGGTTAAGGTCTGGACTGTGCGGTGGCCAATCCATGTGTGAAAATGACGTCTCATGCTCCCTCAACCACTCTTGCACAATTTGAGCCCGATGAATCCTGGCATTGCCATCTTGGAATATGCCCGCTGTGCCATCAGGGGAGAAAAAACCCATTGATGGAAAAACCTGCTCATTCAGTATATTCAGGGAGTCACATGACCTCATTTTATACTGAAACATATTAATCACTGCAGTAATTATCCAATGGAAGGCGAGCACCTATTGGCTGAGTTACTTAAAGGTAGTTAATTTTTTGGCCAGGAGGAGCATTAAAGTGAATGTTTACACCCCGTTTGTTCCAACATGTGCACTGTTTTTTGGGAGAATTAGACACTTGTATTCATTTTTTGGATGAACTTGTGATAGGGATCAAGGCTACTTCTGTCTCGGCAAACCATAAGGTTTGGTAGAGTATTGACTAATTCCTCACCCACCGTCAATTTACTCTTCATCCACTGTCTAAAGGTGAGGGTTTAATTAAATAATTAAGGTAGCAAACAAGGAACCAAGTATAACGAAACCCAATATTTAACCCAGGAAAGTCGGACGAACTGAATAAGTCGTGATGTCTTGCTCAAGCACACGTCTAACTATTCTGTCTTATTGGACGACGCACACTTCTATCCGTTTGGGAATATCCAGTCTCACCATTATGCTTTGACAAACTAGCGGACCGAGCAAGGGCGCCTTGCCTTGAAATGAGCGAAATACCGGTGATATGAGAAATACGGGGCAAGCGGAACCATGGTCCTGGGTGGGACACTTGAATTCATAAGCCCCGTTCCGAATGAACATAAATGCAAACTCTTCCAGCTGGCAAGAGGGAAACCACGACAAGTATTCTTTGACAGCTGTTTAGATTCCGACTGTAAACGACACTAATGAGCAGGAAGATCGGTCGCTAAATTGCTAAACTACAACAGCAATTAGTGCCCCAAGCTGTGTTGACTCTCAAGCCAAGATCTGTAAACAGTTGTTATTTGTGGCTGGTAGAGGGTGGTCCAGAAACTGAAGATCTTGGCACGAAACTTAACGGCATCCTGTGTCAGCTCACGCAATTTATTAAATAGAGATTAAGCACCACTGTTCTTGCACACTCAAAGGACGCTTCTCATCATACCGACGGAGCAATTAATACGTGCGCAACGCAATAGCACATTCCATGATAACTTGGCTATATCACACGACACAATGCTTTCTTTTGTCATGCCTTCTCCACGGATTGCAGTGAAAAACCTTAGTCATTAAGATTTACTTTCACACGGACAGGATAGCAGCGTTTGAGTCTCTATGTATCATCCTAGGCGGGATTGTCAGCACATTGCACTGTCTGCAAATTTCAGGCGTCCCGGAGAAACAAAATGCATCGTCGTAATGTGAAGGTTTTCTCTTTTTATTTATGCAAAAGAAGTTTGGATCAAGTATGAAAACGTTACATATGATATAACAATGCAAAATATGATCTAATAAAGGAATAGACAAATTTTAGCGGAAGATCCACGGCAGGGCAATCAATGGAATAGACCCTTTCCTCCAGGGCAGTTATCATGGGGGTGACAGCCTATGATATGTTCTGTGGGACCAGTGGCACCAGGGGGCCCAAGGCAAACCCTGTACAGTTTGTCAAAATGCCACGGACATACGGATACCCCATGTGACCCAGGCCCCGCCCACAAAGATATCAACAAATTCCCGATAGGCCGGGGCATCTGGGGCAGGTAAGAGCAGTCTGTCTCATCAGAGTGATTAGTATGGTCTGCACAAGGTAGAGGTGCAGACCAAAGCTCTCCCACCAGGAACCCCTTTTTATCCCCTTACAGGGGGGAAGAGGTTACTGAAATGGGCAGCTGATGGAAGGGGGGCCGACCAATGGTTTAGTACGGAGTTCCATGAATTCTGATGCCATTTCTGCTTTCCACTTCCCAACAGTCAAGAACACCGCAATATATTCTGTAATTGCTTCACCCCCCCCCCACTGCAGATCTTAGGAAATGACATGGAATCTCTTCATTCTTGAAACTCTTCTGAAATTCACTAGATGAATAATTTTCCAGGATTTGGGGTCTTCCAAAATTGTTCTGCTGGATAGGCCCAAAAACACAACTTTTGGTCAAGAATCACTCTGTGAGAAGGACCTGACGACTGTGAATAGGAGAACATCCCTCAGGTGAAACTAGGAGAAGCAGTTTGGTAAAACGGATGCAAACCTTCTCTTGAGGATTATATCAGAGAATCGGCATCCTGATGGTTGTGGTCGATGGGATCAACCATAACCAAAGAAGCAAAAAATTACCCTGTTTTGATAAAAAGTCTGAAAAAAGAATTTACGTCAGATACTGTGATATGATAATGGAATGCAGGACTTTGTGTGTGTATTTTGTTAATATTTTGGTATTTTGCCTTTGTTATTTTCACTTAATTTATGTTAATGATACATAAATTACTGCTGTGATATTCGAAATGATGTCATAATTACATACATTGCACCTGCCATAGTTGGCGTCATATTGATTCCGGCTCCTGAGCATGCATGTGTGAAAATCCAGTGTGTAAATGAGGGTTTCTGGGCGAGTTTCTCTTTTTTCCCACGGAGCCATTTATCAGCACCTCATAATAAACACTGAAAATACAAAAATACAAAAAAACTGAGCTGAAAGGTTAAAGCCAATATTTCCATTATGGAGTCACGAGTGCCGATAACTGAGCCGATGTTGTAATTTTGTTGTAATCAAAATCCTGACAAGCCCATGATGAAATCTGCAGAACTGGAAGATGCCCGAATTGCTCCGATAATATTAGTAAATCACATAGATCAAACTCAATTAAATTGAGCCCCAAGAGTCAGAAGGAGGTCCTTCTGCATGGTAATACTGAAGATAGTGACCCTGAAGAAGAATGTAGTCCACAAGAAAAGTAAGTCATTCCCCAGAGGGTTAAATTCCATCAAGAATGTCCTTATCCTGTTGCTGGTGTGGTTTGAATGGTAAGAGCTGGTGTATAAACGTTAAGGTGCTGTCTACATCTGTTTCCAAGGCTTGGTGCGCCATCTTTTCCAGACAGATATGTGATAGAGATGATCCACCATGGGTCCGGTCTGGAATCCAGTCATAGGAACAATCTCAACATCTCCGCTTGGAGGGTGACCCAGAAAAGATCATATCAGAAAACAGCCTAAAAAAATGAGTTAATTCGCCCGGAAACAAACATTGCCATTCTTGGGCCCTATTACAATCTTCGCGCATAAATTTGCGCCCGCGCAAAAACGCATTAACGCGAGGGGCAAAATCCTTTGCGCAGAACATCGTATTACAATGTCAGCGCAACAAACACGCGTATATGTCTACTGCAGGTGAGACTGCGCTAACACTGCGTGAGCTTACTGTACTGCGCGCGTCCGATACTTAACATTGTGAGCGCAAATGCGTTTGTGCGCTGGTACGCGGATGGTATTACAATCTATTCGCAGTTTGTAACGCGCAGCCTTTGCGCGCATAATTTTAGCAACTCCTAAAAGCTCCTGTTAATGGCAAATTCTATCGACCTAACCGGACCCAAATACACCAGCCCAAAAAAAAATACACAGCAAAGTATAGTTACACATTCTACACATACCCAAACAATAAAATGGAGAAGTTGTGTGTGTTTTTATTATTGATGCAGCATATATGCGCAGATTGATTTTGACAGGCGCAAAAACTTAACGTGAGATAATTGTGGTTCTTAATTCTGATTGGCTGAATCGCGTGAAAAAAAACAGTCCGCACACTGATTTCTGCGCGCAACATTGCTGCGCCCGTTTTTGCGTGTCCGTTTTACACGCGTTATTTTTTGACGGATGAAAAAATGCGCGAGGATTGTAATACCAGCGTTGTTTTACACGCGGTAACGTTTAACGCTGCACGCAAAAATTCACGCGTTCTGCGTGCGTTTTTGCGTGAAGAATGCAATAGAGCCCAGTATGTACACAGGTTCTGTAGTGCCTGGGTCGGATGGATGGGAGCTGCACGCACATGCACAGATCTGATCCATTGCTGCCTCTACAGCGATTGGTCTCAGAGGGTGACGTCGGCCGCTCTGTGTGTGTGTGACATCACTAGTGACCGACCTTGATGCTGGGTGCGGTGCAGGAAATTCCTCCACTTCATCCAGTATTTACTCCATTGGGGGAGAAGAGGGGACACTCCTCACATCCTGACAATAAAGTGGACAGGATGAGAAGAGCGTCCCTTTAATGCATGATTTAGATCGTGATTTATTAATTCCTATTTGCCGTGCCATCTCAGCTGGAGTAAATTACTCAATTTGCAACGATGTCTTAGCAGACAGTTAATCTGGATTCATGTCGTCAATCATTTACACGTCCAGTCCCAGGATCCAATGCCACGGGTGGAAACAGCCAAAAGTCAGAATTAATGGTGGTTTGGATATTCAGTCGCACCTACTACAGTGTCTTAAACCATATTACAAAAAGCAGCCACCTGGCCCGGTGTCTGACATACATAAATCTTCCGGGGAAGGCAATAAATGTCCTTTTCAACGCGCCCATTGCTAGGCTTGCGTCTGGCCATTAAGCACTGCGAAAAGTCTGTCTTAATGTTGGATGACTGAGTCTTCACAAATTTTTTGCCACCCGGTAAAGAAAATATCTCTCAGGCAGCTGCAAAAACCCTTTAAATTGGCCGCGTGAGGTCATTCCAACCTTTACAATGTGACGAACAAATTCTGAGCCACAAAGAGATGCACAAACCACCATACTGGACGCACGCAGAGAATCTGTAAGTGTCTCATGCAGGTCCCTTACACGTGACCCCTGCATGTATCGTGATGCTCTGGGTCGAGAAAGCAAGCGCGTCTAAAGTACGACGAATTAGAGTTTCTGTTGGAGGAAGTGTGACTTATTTATCGCTGATTGCTCTCTGATTCCAGGGGTCAACAATTTCTGACCTTTAGAGGTTTTGGAACTACTTCTCCCATGAGGCTTAGCCACCCCAATAAGTGATGGAGCATCATGGGAGATGCAATTCCAAAACACCTGGAGGGCCAAGGATGCTGATGCCTGTCTTATTCAGTTGTATCACTGGAGTAAAACCTTCAGTTAGATTGTGAAGGGATGGGGTGGTGGCTGCTGGACGCTAGGTTCTGGCATGAGTTTTGGGGTTCATGTCATGAAGGCTACGGTGAATCCCAGTCTATACGTTTTTTAATATACCAAATTTATATGAGAATAATAAGTACTCAAGGATGCATTATCGCACAGATACATTGTATCAGGTCGACTGGCATAGAATTCTTGGAAATATCGCTTGGAGTTCCAGAGCTAGATAGAGTGGGTCCACCTCACTATTGACATTTGCTTAACCTTGCTCTTAATGACTAATTAGTTGATAGAAGATGTAATGGGCATTATTTAGAGTGTATTCTCTAGATGAGGAATAACAAGGTGTCAAGAGTAAGTGCCCTTTTTTTGCTTCCCATAGGTTCCACTTAAGCCATTGTGTCTCCGTTGACTCTACGCTCGGCCCCTTTCCTCCGCACTGTGCTTTGCACGTCCACATGCCGAGCTTTTAAGACTATAACCTTGGAGCTCAAAGTCCTTATAATCTTCTAAGTGTGTTAAATGCTCCATAAATTGCTATTTTACACATATCGAAACAGGAATGACAAACGATAATGAAACTATTACAATAAATCCCGATCCTCTAACTAAACCACACACTAAAATAAGCATTCCATCCCCCTACCCCTCCTGCAAAGAGCTCGGGTGAAAGAAAAAGCATTAAGACATTACTTCTGTCTGTCCTTTATGACATGTCTGGTAAAATTGTTTACTCTACTTAACTGAAGGTTAAGTTGACCAAGCAGCTACTAATTGTGTGTTCCTGGTGGGTTTTTTTTTGTTCACACAACAAACACACACAGGCGAGGGAAAAAAAAACCCTTAAAGTGCAAGGGCAATTGCCATCCTGCTGCTATTGTGTAGACCAAAGTCATTAGTTCTAGTCACCTACGTAGCATCGTCCCTTTATCATTGTCTGCAGGAACGAGCACGGTAGAATGACGTTAGGAAGGATGTAAAGCGGGATACGAAGCCGCGAAGCTCAGGCGTGTCGGACATCAAGCAAGCATTACATGAAAGCACTTATTTGTTATTAGAAAGTTGTTTTATTTAATTTTGGTTTCATTATTTACAAAATAAAGAGGGCGCTATCATACTGGGACCATCTAAACATCAGCAGCCTCAACTCATACCACCATAAAGCCCTACTGGCCAACAAGGACCATCCAAAACCATGTGGGCTGCAACAACTCATATCCACCCTGATCATCCAAAGCCCCCATGAAGGCAACCTGACAAAATATCAAATAAAGGCCCTAATTAACGATTCCAGGGAAAACTATATCAGAGAATGGAGACATGATATAGCAAACTGCCAGAAACTCACCATTTACCAATCCTTACAGAGGGAATACAAACTGGCCCCATACCTGGAGGTACTACAAGACCCCAAGGACAGACAAATCCTGAGCCGGTACAGACTGAGCGCCCACAGCCTGGAAATTGAATCAGGGCGGCATAGACAGACCTACAAGCCCAGGGAGAATAGACTGTGCCAGCATTGTGACCAGGAGGCCCTGGAAGATGAGGTCCACTTCCTCCTACAGTGCCCCAAGTACTCAGCACTGAGGGAAACTCACTTCCAGAGACTCTCCGCTCTCATCCCGGACTTCACCTCTATAGAAGAGACGAGGAAACTCCACATCATACTGGGAGAAGAGACGAGGAAACTCCACATCATACTGGGAGAAGAGACGAGGAAACTCCACATCATACTGGGAGAAGAGACGAGGAAACTCCACATCATACTGGGAGAAGAGACGAGGAAACTCCACATCATACTGGGAGAAGAGGAGCCGGCGGTGAAAATATCTGCCCACTACGTCGCAGAATGTCACAGACTGAGAGGAACATGAGAGATCCTGGACTTATAAATCCCCAACACGGACTTGCCCCCATCCCCCTTCACATTATCCCTTACCCCTGATAATGTCCATGGACTTGCCCATTCCCCCCCATATATATGTCCCACTACCCCCCCCCCATATGCTTTGGCAATGCTAAAATGTATTTGGTCCTGCCAATAAAGCTTATTTTGATTTGATTTGATTTGATTTAGTGATCCATTCAATAACGTGTAATGAGATGACGTCTGTCACCAAAACTGGGCTGATTTACAAAGTATCTTTGAGGAATTCCAAGCTGGGGATGTTTCTGGTACTCGTCTAGTTTAAGGTCCATTGGAATGTCACAGCCAAGTTAGCACCTTACCACAGGAAGACAGGCAGGCTTAAATGGAGAGGGGCAGAACAGCAGGCCACGCGGCTTCCTGGAAACTCCTACGGTCCGCCTCCCATCCCTATGGCAGATCGATGTCACTGGCCGTAGTGAGACTGCCTGACCTCAATGACGACGATCTGTGGCCGGGAAGGGAGGTGGGCTATAGGAGTTGGCAGAAAGCCACAAGGCGGTGCTATGCTGCCATGAGGCGTTTAGGCCCGCCCGTTGCCAGGATGGGTTCAAAACACATTACACAACGGCTATGTTTACAAAGAAAGTATTATTCAAGACTTTTGAGATTCAGTGAATTTGTTTCTTGTGACTGTAAATTTATGTTAGAAGACTAGATTAACTCAGGCTTGAGAAAGGCTGCCAGCCAGCTGAAATATTGCACTGTTTAGTCAATAAGGGTGGCTGAAAGCAATTGGATTGCGCCCAGTCCCTTTATTTTCTCTTTGCTTCAGCAGTGGAGTTGGTTAACCCAGGATGCACAGAGCACTGCTGAGCTTATACTGCGTGGTAAAGTAATTTTGGGTAGGGATGTGCGTTTCGGGTTTCGGAATTTCGGAATTTTCACGAAATTTCCCGATTCGTGTTTTCGGATGCGGCCGATTTTCCGAAAATTTTTAGATCTGAAAATGGCAGATCCGAAAAGTTTTCCGAGCCGAAACGAAATATTTTCGGAATTTTCGAATGGACTTGAAATGTGTCAAATCGAAATTTATTGCTTTGAAACGAGGAGAACAGACGTTCCGAAAAAACGAAAATTTCCGAAATCACGAAAAGTCGATACAAAAAACGAGCAAAGTGACACGAAAATACGAAAAATGGTCGATATTCTGAAAACATCTACAATTCCGAAAAACGAAAATTTCCGAAATCACGAAAAGTCGATACAAAAAACGAGCTAAGTGACACGAAAATACGAAAAATGGTCGATATTCCAAAAAAAAAATGTACACGAAAAACGAGTCGAGCCGAACCGAATCGAAACAGAAATCGGTCGAAACGAGCCGAATCGAAAAGTTTGAAAATCCGAAAAATCGAATCGAACCGAAAAAAAAATCGGTGCACAAGCCTAATTTTGTGTTCGGGGAGTCATGTGCAGATGATCTGTTTGCTATTTTATAAATTAATTTAGCACGAACACGAAGCAGAACCAGCACACAACCCTTGAGGCACAGAAAACAGGGGTACTATGTCCGGGAGAGAAGCAAACTCCCATAATACAAACTAAAAAAAGGAAAAGGCACTCACTCAGTCTCTCAACATTGGCATATTTATTGGAATTTTTTTTTTTTTTTATTCAAAATTTTTATTTTATATATAAATCAGCGTACAGTCAAACATATAAAGTGAGGGCCTTGCAGGTCCACCCAAAACTGTCGGCATACGCACAATGCAAGAAAAATAATAAACATCCCCAAATAGGGGGGGTCTCAGCAAAGAATGTCCAACAATAGGGGAAAAACAAAGAAAGAAGTCATCAAAAAATAGCCAGACATTAACAATTAACATCTTAACATCCCCAATAGGGGGGTCTCTACTATAGTTAGGCAGTATAAAATATTGTCCCCAGCCGGGGAATATCATCAAAAGAGTCAGCTGTATCTGCGGTAAAGGGCAGATAGAAGGGGAAAAAAAAAAAAAATATTAAAACAAAATCCTGGTAAAGGAATGTCATCCAAAAGGTGGAGTGTCTCATCGAAAAGAAAAATAAAGGGTTACCCTCAGCTGGTATCGCGGAATGGCAGGCTTCGCATGGCAGGCAGGACGACGTAGACCAGACCGTGCCAGTCACTTGTACTGCTATGCCGATTTCCAGCCTCGCGCGGTAAGGCCGCAGGCAGCGCCTGACCGAGGGATGGCCGGCGTGGCTTAAACGGCATCCTCTTCTCGGTCGCGATGGGGCCCTCGGTCACGTCCAGGTTCCGGTTAGTACCAATGGGTGCCACCAGCACACCCGCCAGCTCTGCCCAGATAAATGACTCTCGAAAGGTGGATGCTTCTGGAGCCTGCCACGGGGACATCACTTCCAGCGGCAAAACGTGCTGCGTCATCTCGCGATCCGGCATCCCATCCATGCCTCGCGGCACTCCAGCATCTGCCTCCACCAGAATCGCACAGCCATGCAGTACCTCATCAGGCCTAACTGTCCCCAGAAACACAGCCGCCCGGATCATCAGCTGCCCATCCAGTGCACAGCACGGCCATAACGCGGCGCATATCTCCCCGTGTCTGAGGACGCTCATCGTCTTCCAGCACCTGCAGCAAGGCATCCAGTATGGCCGGGAGACGGGGGCCCTCCGTCTCCACAACCCTCATCACAGCCCGTAACAGGATCAGGGCACACAAGGCAGGTATTCTGGGAGACAACGGGGCCGAAAAAAGGCCACAAAATGGCCACCGGCAGCACACCCCAGCCGGAGATGGCGGCTAACAGGCGAGTCTCTGGACCGGAGAGGGGGGAAACGGGCTCCGGTCAGCACACCCCCGATGGCCAGCCGCTCAGGATCCTCAGATGATGGTTCTCAGCTTAAAAAATTAGGAAAAGGCCCAGGGAGAAAGAAAACATTGTGGAGCTCTGGTAACATGCGACCTCTCTCTTCAGCGGCCGGCCACGCCCCCGAAAAATTGGCAACATTTTAACCCTACATGAGCTTTTCTCAAGCCTTGAGACCTTGAGAAAGGCCCATATAGGGCCGAAACGTTACCAATTTTTCCAATAAATCTACCAATGTAGGAAGACTGAGTGCCCAGACCTTTTTTGTTTGTGGACTATATAAATTAATTTAGACAGGAAGTGGACATTCAGACACTCCTTAAAGTACAAACAGCACTTTATTTAGAAACCGTGCAACATTTCAACTGCCGGTGTAGCCTTTCTCAAGTTCACAGGGCTTCTACAGCTGAGAAAGGCCTGAGATGTTGTGTTGGTTTAAATAAAGTGCCTTTTGAACTTTAAGGAGTGCCTTGGTCCCCCTCTTTCTCTTCAGATCTGGAGGTGGCTGCTCCAGAAACTCATAGAGCACCCGATCTGTGGTCCAGTACTTTGCTGCATTTTGGGTTCCGTGCAAAATTCTTATGAATTAATTTAAGTGTTTTGACATTAACTAAATCAAAGGTCAATTATCAAAGTGAGTTACTTTCATTACTTGGATTTTTTTATGAATGGAAAGTAGTTCTGGAAATATTTTTGACCTCCTTTTCCTGTAGGCTTCATTATCTATAATGGGTGGAAATGTTGCATCTAGCAACCATTTAGCAGGGGTTCATCCATGTACGAAACAACTATGCCTCTGCCAAGTTGAGTTGTTGATGACCAGCTCCATTTGCACCTAAGGTTTTCATGTGAATTGCAGACGACTCATTGCTAATGTTCCCATTCGGAAGTAGCATTAGCCGACATTGTCCAGTTTCAGCCATTTGCTAAGAGCAGCCAGATGGTGGTCAGATGGGGTGGTCATTTTAATTTGACACAGACACTAAGACCAACATGCACCAACTTTCTATCTGGATCCTCTAAGATCAAAGCCGGGAGGATTGTTTGATCTCTCAGTGACTAAATTTGGGATTTACGTGCGGGTGGGGGGTGAAGGTATATGTCCCTTTATCCTTGTTTATTTAGTTAGTTATATTTATTGGTTGGAGGTAAAGGAGCAGAAAGAGGATTATTTTGTCCCCCGAAACCTAGAAGATCTGAGATTTTTTGAAACGAAGAATCATGTTAATCGTGATATATAAGTTGATGAGTCATTTATCTGGTTATCCCTTTATTGCGTTCTCCATCCAATGTCAACGTACAAAGGTCTATGTATCCTCTGGCACCATCTACAGCAGACTGGTAAGCACGACGAAACATGATGGTGAAACATGAAACTCGCATACTATTTTGTGTTTTGAAGTAGTTCTAGTCTATTTTTCATTCCGTTCTGCGTTTATATCTCTTTTATATTTTAGTATGTGAAATAGCTCTGATATCAGACGTTGCCTGTTTACTGTTGACCAATCCCTCTTCCAGGCCCAGTGGTTTCAATCCGAAACCACATTTGAAACTCCTAGGGCTATATTACAATTCTGATGCTGCAACGGGAATGTTAAGGTGGATAATGTGCGCCTGCAGGTTTCTCCTTAACGTCCCTGTTTTAACGTGCTATTACAGTACAGCCACTAATCCTGCAACCTGCACCGTAAAACGGCGCTAAGCCTCGGGATGCTCGCAGCTGCGCTAAGCGCCAGGGTGAGCATCCCTACATGGAGTCCATTAGACTCCACCGAGGCCAACGTTGCCGATCACATGACCTGCAGGATCTTGCCTTGCGAGATCCGGCTGGTCGGCGTAGTGATTCGTAGAGGGAGACTGGAGGACTTTTCCCCCCCAGTTTCTCTCTGCTCCCGGTGGCAGGAGCTGGTGCTAAATGATACGGCTTCTGCAGAATCAGTCACCACCAACTGAAACCCCCAAAAAATCCCATACTCACCTCACATCACGTGGCGAGAACAGTGGCTCCATTCGCCTCGAATGGAGCCGCTGTTCTCGCCACGTGATGGGAGGTGAGTATGGGATTTTTTGGGGGTTTCAGTTGGTGGTGACTGATTCTGCAGAAGCCGTATCATTTAGCACCAGCTCCTGGCTGTGAGTAACTTTCCAGTAACCGCAGTGGAGCATAACTAGCGTTAGGACTTTTTAATCCAAACGCTAATTAACTATGTAAAGCATAGCGAGCGCAAAGTACAGTAACCTCGCGCTGAAAAGCGCAAGATCCGAATCGCTAGTGGGTTTTTCAACCCGTTAGCATTCAGAATGTAATATGGCGCGCCCGCGCTAGGGAAACCAAAGCTAACGTTAACGCTCGCACAGGTGAGAACTAACGTTAGCATTAGGATTGTAATATATCCCGTATAGTCTTCCATATGAAATCAGTGCGTTTTACGTCTTTCAGTATAGATTTTAATAAAAAATTTTTTTTTTACTAATTTCCATTTCGTGGGCCTGAAAAGGTTAAAAGGCTATTTTCATCAAATTTCACCAATTTAATAATTTCCATAAAAGCTTTTGTTTTAATCTGTTTTTCTTTATATTCTAAGCTCTGAACCCGTGAATTCTGGGAAAGGCCATTGAATAAATGACACGACATGTTGGCCATTATTCTGTGATCCCAATTATCGAACCAATCCTTCCCTTCTTGATGCTGTTCTGTCCGTTGTATGTTCCTTCTGATAATTAGAGGCGTAAACTAGATTACCTAAGAGATCATATGGGGAAAACGGAAATATCTGGTCCTTGTTGGTCATCGGAGCGATCATTGATCCTAAATACTGGCTTAGTATATTGCAGGAGAACTAGACGATAAGTGCTGCCCCCAATAACTACTACACTGTATCAGCAGATGTCCTATTGGGAGTGACTGTCCTAACAGCAAAGCATGTTATAGAAGAACAACACTCTACAGAGAGCACCGAAAAGACACCCACACACCCTGAATATATAAAGGAACCCCCAAAAAGACACCCACACACCCTGAATATATGGAGGAGCCCCTAAAAAGACACCCACACACCCTGAATATATGGGGGAACCCCTAAAAAGACACCCACACACCCTGAATATATGGAGGATCCCCTAAAAAACACCCACACACCTGAATATATAAAGAACCCCCAAAAAGACACCCGCACACCCTGAATATATGGAGGAGCCCCTAAAAAAGACACCCACACACCTGAATATATGGGGAACCCCTAAAAAGACACCCACACACCCTGAATATATGGAGGATCCCCTAAAAAGACACCCGCACACCCTGAATATATGGAGGAACCCCTAAAAATACACCCACACACCCTGAATATATGGAGGAGCCCTAAAAAAACACCCGCACCCCTGAATATATGGAGAAGCCCCAAAAACAACCCACAACCGGAATATATGGAGGAGCACCTAAAAAGACACCCGCACACCCTGAATATATGGAGGAGCCCTAAAAAGACACCCGCACACCCTGAATATATGGAGGAGCCTCTAAAAAGACACCCGCACACCCTGAATATATGGAGGAGCACCTAAAAAGACACCGCACACCCTGAATATATGGAGGAGCTGCTAAAAAGACACCCGCACACCCTGAATATATGGAGAAGCCCTAAAAAGACACCCGCACAACCGGAATATATGGAGGAGCACCTAAAAAGACACCCGCACACCCTGAATATATGGAGGAGCCCTAAAAAGACACCCGTACACCCTGAATATATGGAGGAGCACCTAAAAAGACACCCGCACACCCTGAATATATGGAGGAGCAACTAAAAAGACACCAGCAAACCCTGAATATAGGAAACCCCTAAAAAAACACCCGCACACCCTGAATATATGGAGGAGCCATTAAAAAAAAGACACCCGCACACCCTGAATATATGGAGGAGCCTCTAAAAAGACACCCGTACACCCTGAATATATGGAGGAGCACCTAAAAAGACACCCACACACCCTGAATATATGGAGGAGCCCCTAAAAAGACACCCGCACACCCTGAATATATGGAGGATCCCCTAAAAAGACACCCGCACACCCTGAATATATGGAGGAACCCCTAAAAAGACACCCACACACCCTGAATATATGGAGGAGCCCCAAAGACACCCGCCACACCCTGAATATATGAAGGAGCCCCAAAAAGACACCTGCACACCCTGAATATATGGAGGAGCCCCTAAAAAGACACCGCACACCCTGAATATATGGAGGAGCCCCTAAAAAGACACCCGCACACCCTGAATATATGGAGGAGCCCCTAAAATGACACCCGCACACCCTGAATATATGGAGGAGCCCCTAAAAAGACACCTGCACACCCTGAATATATGGAGGAACCCCTAAAAAGACACCCACACACCCTGAATATATGGAGGAGCCCCTAAAGACACACCCGCACACCCTGAATATATGGAGGAGACCCTAAAAAGAACACCAGCAAACCCTGAATATATGGAGGAGCCCCTAAAAAACACCCGCACACCCTGAATATATGGAGGAGCCCCTAAAATGACACCCGCACACCCTGAATATATGGAGGAGCCCCTAAAAAGACACCTGCACACCCTGAATATATGGAGGAGCCCCTTAAAAGACACCCGCACACCCTGAATATATGGAGGAGCCCCTAAAAAGACACCAGCAAACCCTAAATATATGGAGGAGCCCCTAAAAAGACACCCGCACACCCTGAATATATGGAGGAGCCTCTAAAAAGACACCCGTACACCCTGAATATATGGAGGAACCCCTAAAAAGACACCCGCACACCCTGAATATATGGAGGAGCCAATAAAAAGACTGAGAAGGCCATTTAACCGCAGTTATTCTATTGGCTAGGTAACATTATCGCACAAAATGTTCATATTATCATCAGAAGCTCAATGTAATGAAGTTCAGAATGAGCTTATGAAATTCAATAAATGACAGTTTCAAGGGAAACATAAAAAAATACAATTATGATTTCTTTTAGCCTCATTTAGAGCCGCTTGTGTAGAGATGACACAATTACTTAGCTCTTGCTGGATAGCCAAGGTCACGCTCGCTGCCATGGAGAGGTTAAAAAGCTATAAAATAATAGACACTGGCTTTATGAGGCTAATCATTTACTTTGGCGCATGTTTATTGGCCGTAATGCTGGCAGCGCTGATGTTATTGTGCTGTGTGTGGATTGTTTGGGGCGTCAGTGTTTTTTTGTCACACGTACACACTATTTAGCTTAGCATGGGAAATTATTTCAACTTAAAAATAATGTTTATTGGTTCGAGGCAAAGCAAATGAATTGCCAAAAGGCACTCTATCGATGCGCAACATGACTCGAATCCGGGTCGTTTCGCTTTATCCGCCATTAGTGGTGACTTCCTTCTTCTGGCAAAAAAGTTGGATACATTTATAGGGTCACATCGTGGTGGGAAACGCATATTGGAAAAAAACCTGGCATTAAAAATCAATCATTTAATCAATCATTTAATCAATCACGCTTATATCCAGCGCGTTACTTTTAGTTTATTTTAATTATTTCAGATAATGATTAACATGAAAATATTGCATTCATAATCACGTTTTATATGCCGAACTGTATCTAAGCGACGCTGTGTAAATACAGAACTAAATACCTGTAACTGTAATCAAGTTATTCCCTGATTTCCGAAATTGTCACCGAATTGCACCGAACGGTGAATTTCACTGTACCGGTGCAATTTACTGTCAGTTCGGCCATTTAGAGAGCTGTGAATTCACCAAATATTGGCGAATTGACAGCAAAATACGGTGCAGTTTGCCACATATCGCCGCATTTTGGCAATCTTCAGCAGCATTGAAATCCCCCATAGAGGAGCAATGGTTAATGTATTCACACCGAACAGCAGAGAAATATCAGCCCTGATGTTCAGTGGTTTCATTCGGCAGGTTTAATCAGGTGAATCCCACAGGTTTCAATGTTAAAAACATTCCCGTTTTTATTAAATATCTGTTAAACCGTTTATTATTTCCATTTGCGGCAAAAACCTCTTTATTTATTTATTTTTTAGGAATTTTTAGATATTTTATGGAATTTTTTTGGGCGATTTTTTTTTTTCGATATTTTTTTTAAAAAAAATTCAAAAATTTCTGTAACATACCTTTTAATTATTATTTATAGGACCTTATATATTATTTACAGGCATTTTTGCGCAGTATGTTTTCTTAAAAGATCTTTTGTGGTGTATTTTAAAATTTTTATTTACCCTTGTTCGGCGGCTCATCGGCTTTTTCCGGCGGCTAGTCAGCGCTCTGTTCAGAGGGTTGTCGACTTTTTTTGGCTTGATTCAGTGGATCACTGGAGGCATTCTGCAGGCTTTTAGCAGTTTATTGGATCCATTCAGTGTTTTTTCGGGTTTTTTTGGATCAATTCGGCGGTGTTCGGCGTTTTTTTTCCGAACGATTCTGCTTTTTTGCAGCTTTTTTTTTTCGGATGCGCACTGCGGATCGCCCCCTGCACTTCGGGGACGAATCAAACTCGCCAAAGTACGGGGACGGGAGAGCACTGATATGTAGGTGACATTTCGGTGCTCTCTGAATAACTGAGTGAAATAAAATGAAGGATACGTCTCTAAAGTAGAACGTCACCTTCCCTAGTGACTTTCACCATAGGGCACTTAACCCCTTAAGGACCAATGACGAAACTGTTATAAATGCATTGACTTTAAAGAATCTTGGTCCTTAAGGGGTTAAAAAAGGAAGCAAATATAGATAGAGAGGAAATATGACAATTCAATGTTTCTAGAAAAGATAGTAATAAAAAAAAACATATAAACTAAATGGTCAAACTAAGCTGATATAACACCTTGTATAACCACCAAACCTGGTGAACCAGGAAAATGGACTCTCGGCTCGTCGGACTCACCACCTTTTCCCTCTTTGTCCGGGCATCACCAGCCACGGAAAAGGACCGGATCAGAACCAGGATCAGGTAAATGAGAGTCAAAGGCGTCAGTAATCATTGATGACATTTTAATATGTTTATATGTTTGTCTTGATACAGTAATAAACACGTTACTGTTTCTCATTCTTTGTGTTGTTTTATAATAACAAACACAGGTCCTAAACACAGGCGGAAATGCTGAAGCTTCGGGTTTCTCGGGACGGGGAATTTAGAACCACGAGATTGCAAAACTCTGGCTTCCCCAGCCGTATTAATCCAGAGCCGTGCGCTCCATACGCTGAGACCCTCACGGCTCCCTCGTTGGGTGGTCCCAAATAAATGCAGAGTAGCCCTCGGTAGCCTGCAGGCATAATTGGCATGCATGCTGTTGTATCAAAGATAGCTTAATAAAGCATTACATATATCAGTGCTCCCATATTTTATTACCTAACCCGGTGCATATGGTCAGCCGGTAATTAGCTTCAGCTGTGTTTTCACTTGCTGTTTAAGGACAGAGTGTAGGTTTCGCTGAGAATTCTTTGAAATGAAATAATGCGATGCACACACAGATAAATGGGAATAATTAATCCCAGAAGCCTGGTGCGTGATTGCAATATCCCAGGTGCAACAGATCTTTACTCTGCGCCTTATTTTAACATATTATATGTATTGCTAAAGTTTAGATATTTTAGGTAAAAACGTTGTGTAGTTTATAACATTTATTTTATTTATTCCCACCTTCAGAATCATCCTGGCATCGGGCGGTTACTTCAACCTCTTGTGTTTTGTGACTCAGTAGAAGATAATTTGAGGTATAAAAGGGCATAAAAAGCAAGTGTCCCATATACCATACTGATATCACCGTTATTAGAAATAATGATACAAAGTAGACCTCCTGACCAAATAAAAAGTCACACGCTGTAATATCTGGTCGTGTTGCCTCTTGTTGTGATTGCGTCACGCATTCGCCGTGGCATGGTGTCAATAAGCTCATGCGATGTCGCAGCATTTATTTGCGTCCAGAGTGGCATTAATTTGTGGCAAGATCTTGTATTGATGATGGGAGAGTCGCGGCGCTGCATAAAGTCTTCTCCAGCACATTATCCCAAAGATTAACCTCAATAAGGTTAAGGTTAGGGATGTGCGTTTTGGGTTTCGGAATTTCAGAATTTTCACGAAATTTCCCGATTCGTGTCTTCGGATTCGGCCGAATTTCCGAATCGGATCGGAACCGAAAACCGATAGATCCGAAAAGTTTTCCGAGCCGAAACGAAATATTTTCGGAATTTTCGAATGGACTTGAAATGTGTCAAATCGAAATTTATTTTCGCTCTATTCATGATTTCGGTTCCATTTGTGATTTCGGTTCCATTTCGGTAATTCTGGACATCGTATATTTAACTATTATCGGTTATATCGCTGATTCTGTAAATTTTGTATTTGTAAATGCGTATTTTTGATCAACTATTTTTCCGTTTTAAAACCTTTTGTTCTGGTTTTTATTTTTAAAGTCAGACCATTTGGGTCAGTTTAGCGTATTTTAAATCGTTTTGTTCATTTTTTTTGTTCCTTGGCTTTCATAACATTTTAATATGATTAAATAAAGTTGTGAAATGTATATTCATAAGAAAAAAAGGATCTTTATTTAATAAAAAAAAAACACGATAGAATCGCCAGAATTATCGTATCGACAGAATGAATTATCGGATCTGAAAAACAAACCAAAAATTTATTATAAAAAAATATATAAAGTATAAAAAAAGTAAACCATAGTAGTTTACGTCAAAACGAATAGAGTTAGACACTTTGAAACGAGGAGAACAGACGAATCGAAACAGAAATCGGTCGAAACGAGCCGAATCGAAAATTTTAAACATCCGAACAAATCGAACTGAATCGAACCAAAAAAAAATCAGTGCACAAGCCTAGCTTATACTACATAATTAGCATTTTTATTTTTGATATATGACATGTATAACGATTTATTGTATATTGCTGTTATAATAATCAGAATTTATGGAGTGTCAACATTTTTCACACTGTATCACAACACAAACAAGAAACATGTTCTACTTCAACAAGCGTAATCCTAATATTGTGTAGAAGAGGGGTCGGAAATCTTGACCTTCCCCAGATGTTTTGGAACTACAATTCCCATGATGCCTAGTCACCTCAAAGAGTGCCTGAGCATTAAAAGAAATACAGTTTCAAAACATTTGTGGCGACTCGGTTGCAAACCCCGGTTGTAGAGTATAAATTGTTAAAAAGTCAATATAATGGTAGCTACTGTATATAAGGGAGGGCTGAACTGGTCCAAATTTAACTTTGAGGCTCTCCTTAACCCAACTTAGTAAAGTTGTTGTAGAGGCTTAAAATGATTTGTCCTAGACAAAATGATACAATAGAAGTGGGTGACAAGTGTCACTGAAATTTGAAAAAATCTTGGATGAAAATATCTACAATATCTACAGTTGCAAGAAAGAGTATGTGAACCCTTTGGGATTACGTGGAGTTTTGCATAAATTGGTCATAAAATGTGCTCTGATCTTCATCTAAGTCACAACAATTTGAAAAACACAGTCTGCTTAAAATAATACAACACAAACATTATATGTTTTCATGTGTTTATTGAACAGAACATGTAAACATTCACAGTGCAGGGTGGAAAAAGTATGTGAACCTTTGGACTTAATAACTGGTTGACCCTCCTTTGGCAGCAATAATCTCAACCAAACGTTTCAGGTAGTTGCAGATCAGACCTGCACAACGATCTGGAGTAATTTTGGACCACTCCTCTTCACAAAACTGTTTCAGTGTAGCAATATTCTTGGGATGTCTGGTGTGAATCGCTCTCTTAAGGTCATGCCACAGCATTTCAATCGGGTTGAGGTCAGGACTCTGACTGGGCCACTCCAGAAGGCGTATTTTGTTTTGTTGAAGCCATTCTTTTGTTGAATTACTTGTATGCTTTGGGTCATTGTCCTGTTGCATCACCCATCCTCTGCGGAGCTTCAGTTGGCAGACAGATGGTCTTACGTTTTCCTGCAAAATGTCTTGATAAACTGTGGAATTAATTTTTCCATCAATGACAACAATCCGTCCAGGCCCTGAGGCAGCAAAGCAGCCCCAAACCATGATGCTGCCTCCGCCATGTTTTACAGTGGGGATGAGGTTTTGATGTTGGTGTGCTGTGCCTTTTTTTCTCCACACATAGTGTTGTGTGTTTTTTCCAAACAACTCAATTTTGGTTTCATCTGTCCGCAGAATATTTTGCCAGTAGTGCTGTGGGACATCCAGGTGCTCTTTTGCAAACTTCAAACGTGCTGCAATATTCTTTTTGGACAGCAATGACTTCCTCCGTGGTGTCCTCACATGTACTCCATTCTTGTTTAATGTTTTCCTTATTGTAGATGTGTCAACAAAAATATTAGCATGTGCCAGAGATTTCTGTAAGTCTTTAGCTGACACTCTAGGATTCTTCTTTACCTCATTAAGCATTCTGCGCTGTACTCTTGCAGTCACCTTTACAGGACGACCACGCCTAGGGAGAGTAGCAACAGTGCTTAACTTTCTCCATTTGTAGACAGTCTGTTTTACCATGGACACATGAACATCAAGGCTTTTGGAGATACTTTTGTAACCCTTTCCAGCTTCATGCAAGTCAACAATTCTTGATCGTAGGTCTTCAGAGAGCTCTTTTCTGCGAGGCATGGTTCACATCAGCTTTCAGCAACACATCCAATAATATCACACTGATTGGACTCAAGGTTGGCTCACTCCTGGCTCCAATTAGCTCTTGGAGAAGTCATTAGGCTAGGGGTTCACATACTTTTCCCACCCTGCACTGTGAATGTTTACATGTTATGTTCAATAAACACATGAAAACATATAATGTTTGTGTTGTATTATTTTAAGCAGACTATGTTTTTCAAATTGTTGTGGCTTAGGTGAAGATCAGAGCACATTTTATGGCCAATTCATGCAAAACGCCACGTAATCCCAAAGGGTTCACATACTTTTTCTTGCAACAGTATATCTACAAATAAATTGTAGAATTTTGATGAGCGATAACACTCAATCTTATCTATTTATTTCCTGGTCATAAGAGGCATCATGGCACGTAGCCACCACGGTCTGACTACTGGAAGCAGGTGGCCCATTCCATCTTGTGCACCACTTCTGTAGATACTGTCACTCTCGCATATGACATAATATCCTTATGGCCCTCGGAGTGTAGAAGTGGAAAAACAGAAGGAAGAGACACCACAAAGTACGGTGATGTGTTGACTAGATCAATAGTTGACAGAGAATCTTGGCAAGTCATCAAGCAAGTAGACAAATGGTTGGTGGTCACAGTGGCCATGGGCCAAGGCATGACTTGGAAGATCAAAAGGTCTCTGTAACCATCCCATGCAGGGATCGTGAAGCTAGTTCAAAGTTGTGTTATGCCACTATCAGACTGGTTGGGAGATCAAAGGAGGATTGGCTCCCTACTCCTTTACTGGTGCGATCACTCCAAAATGTATCAGGGCTTACCCACCTCTTAACTCACTCTGATGCCTTGGCCAAGTGATGGTCCCTAGTCTAGAACTAGTTTTTATATTCCATCTTTTACCATGGTCGACATATACTCTCTCTGCCACATGAAGAACCTGGTCAATGGAAGACGTGCGAACATATTTCAACAGCGACTAGAGCAGGGCTGTCAAACTCAGGATCCCCAGATGTTTCTGAACTACACTTCCCATGATTCCCTGGCCATCTGTTGCATTAAAAGAATTATGGAAATTGTAGGCATCCACAACTGGGGAGGCTGGGAGAATGACAGCCCTGATTTAGACGGCTAGTCACAAACCGCTGATGTGCACCGTTGTTGCAACTATGGTGAACTTCCTCTATGCATAGAAGGAAAATTCAGCAACGGGCAAAGTTACAACAAACAAGGGCAAAGAAAGCTGAACAATGATACCACAGTTTTATCATTTCGTGCACTAAGTAGACCGCAGCTATTCTCCAATTTACATTGTTCTACTATTGTTTGCAGCACCAATAAATACACTATGGCGATTTTAATGTGGCGATCTCCTTAGGACGTCGACAGAAACACGACAGAAACAACGGTAAAAACAATACTAGACAACGTCGACTGAAGCACTGATGGAGAATGTGGTGAACTCTGTGTTGAATAACAATGGCAGAAAATACAATGTGAAAATCTGTGAAATCTACAGTAGACAACTATGGAAGAAACTTCGGGGGAAACAACGGTAAGAGTACAGAACACGACCAGGGTTATTCAAAGAGAATCGAAAAGTCATCGCACGTTCGGTGACTTTTCGTTCTCTTCAATTCGGTGCGATTTGGCGATCCCATTTCGGCGACCCTGCGGTGTATTCAGCAAGCACCACAGGTCGTAGTGCAGGGAAAAGCCGCCGCACACCTGCCGAACACTCACCGCAAAACCCGGCGAACGCACACGAAACCGCAAAAACATCTGGATTAACCCCGCCGAAAACGCCGGAGAAACTTGAGCAGGAACCGATCACAGCTCAGAGTAGCCGCCGGAAAAACCCGACACCGCAGACGAATGGAGTAAAAAAAACAAAAAACAGTACGTTTGAATGTTTGAAAAGTAAAACGATGTTTGCAAAGAAATTACAGAACGAAAATGTCTGGAATTTACATATAAAATCCAATGAATGATAATAAAAAGGGCTGTTACAGAAAAATGAAAAAACAATTAAAAAAAAAAAAATGGAAAAAAAATGTTTGCAGAAAAATCCTAAAATATTCCTAAAAGATCCTAAAAAATCTATAAATAAAGACACTCTTTACTGCAGAATTTTATAATGAACGGTTTATTAGATATTGAATTAAAATGGGAATATTTTTAACATTGAAGCCTATGGGATTCCCTGAATTAACCTGACGTATTAACTCACCAAACAGCAGGGAAATTCGGCAACTTTTCACTGCTGGCTTTTCTTCTCTGAATAGACGAAGCATTGCTTCTCTATGGGGATTTCACTGCCCTCGAACAGGCACCGAACAGGCACCGTATGTGCAGGCAATTCGCCAGGATTTGTGAATTTCTGAATAGCCGAATGGCCAAGAAAGATAACTGAATGCTGATTTTCAGCGTACGGTTCCCTTTCGGCAGCAATTCTGATCTCTTTGAATAACCCTGTAAGGGGTCTATTCACAAAGCATCGAAGTTTAACTCAATTTCGGTGCTTTGCATTTCAGCTCACTTCTGACATTCCACGTCACTGAAAATTCTGTCAATTCACTATCTATCCAACGTTTACCGTATCTTGCCAAAAGCAGGGTCACCAAAGCAGTTATCGGATGCCGGCCATAATGCCGATAAGCACTGAATTGTGCCGAATTGGCCCCAGCGAATTCCACCAAAAAAAAAAAGAAGTCTTCTATTCTTCCAATAGGAGCTTAAATCAATACAAACGTAGTAAAAATGTGTCTAAGTAACAATAAAAAGGTGGATAATAAGTTCTGTTGAAAAATAATTAATCTTTTAAAAAATAATATTTAAAAAGAATAAAAACAAACAGGGTTTTTGTAAAAAGAAATAAACAATAAATGGTCTTTAATTTTTATTAAAAGATATTCCATTTATTACATTGAAATCTATGGGATTCGCCAGTTTAAACTTGTCAAATTGAAAAACCGAAAATCACGTCATTTCGGTGAAATTCGGCAATCTGTGAATAAATTAATCATTAGTTATCTGCGGGATAATTTCGGTGAAATGCACCGTGTTTCGTTGTCAGTTCTCTCTACTTGGCGAAAATACAGCTTTGTGAATAGGCGAGTTGCCCTGAAATTGCACCTATGGTGCAATTTGGACGTTAGTGAATAACCCATTATGGTGAAATTTACCTTTCGGTGCAATTTGGATGTTAGTGAATAACCCATTATGGTGAAAGCTCCCTAAATAATTTTTTATATCTTTTTTGCATTCTTTAATATCTTTTGCATTTTATTGCTTTCGTTTCTGTATCTAATGTAGGAAATTAATGTTCTTGAACCCAGGACATACTTGAAAACGAGAGAAATCTCAATGTATCCTTCCTGGTAAAATCCTTTATAAATAAATAAATAAATAAATAAATTTGCGATGAATAAACAGTAATTTTGCCGTACTTCTCCGCCGGAGTTTGCCCAAGTTTAACCACCATTCTATCAATGAAAGCTCGGCGTTGAGTGAATAACCCTATAAGTATCACTTACTAATGTATCTCTAAGGGGCAGTTTCTGGTGTACCCTACCTGTTGATGTCACGTGGGAAAGGGGGACGTTTTAAGGTGCTGGTGGAGCCATTGCCCCCACTTAGATTCAGTCATTCTACCTTTCTCGTTGCTTTGTTGCAGTTTTTCGTGTGTCCTCTGCTCTTAAAACGTGCTGTTCTATTTTCCTTTCCAAGGAATGTTTTCCCGTGAATCAGTCATTGCTGCTGGCCCTGACTCTGCCTTATTTACATGTTCATAAATGCACGAAGATACTTACACATATGCATAATCCTCTAATTGCTCTTAATCAAAGAAAAATTGTGAAACTGTTTGCTACATAATATCGTTTGTCATGAAACGACATCAATTTACCAAGGCAACTATTGATTAATAAACAAAAAAACATAGGGTAATATTACACAAAGAACACATACAGGGATATTCGAAGAGATCCGAAAAGTCGCCGCATGTTCGGTGACTTTTCATTCCCTGCAATTCGGGCGAGTCGGAAATTCCTAGTTCGCCGACCCTGCGGTGTATTCAGCAAGCACCGCAGGGCCCCCGTAGTACAGGGAATACTCGCCGCAAACCCGCCGAACACTCCCCGAACACTCACCGAACACCCGCAGAAACCAACGCAAAAACCAAACGGAAAACGCCGGCGAAACCCGACTAGCCGCCGGTCACAGTGCAGAGCAGCCGCCGGAAAAAGCCAAGACGCAGACGAACGGGGTGAAAAAAAAGTACGCTTGAAAGTTTGAAATTTGAAACGCTGTTTGCAGAAAAACTACTGAACGAAAATTTCTGATATTTACACTTAAGATCCAATGAATAATAATAATAAAGGTCTGTTACAGAAGAAAGAAAAAACGATTTTAAAAAAAAACTGGGAAAAAATGTTGCCGAACAAATCCCGAATAATGACTAAAAGATCCTAAAAAAATCTATAAATAAAGAGACTTTTTGCTGCAGAAGAAAATATAAAACGGTTTATTCGATTTTGGATAAAAACGGGAATATTTTTAACATTGAAGCTTATGGGATTCTCCTGAATAAATCTGTCAAATTAAACCACCGAATGGCAGGGCATTTCGGCAACTTTTCACTGCTGTTCGGTGTTCTCTGAATAGACGAACCATTGCTTCTCTATGGGTATTCACTGCTCTCGAACAGACACCGTATGTGAAGGCAATTCGCCAGAATTTAGCAAATTGCCTGCTCTCTGAATAGCCGAATGGCCCTGAAGTGGCACAGTACACTGAATTGCAGTGTCCAGTTACATTTTGGGGCCAGATCAACTCTCTTTGAATATCCCTGTTAGTGCACAATACGATTGGTCACTCACATAAGCACCATGATTAGTACACCCATCGTCCTCTAATGGGTCGCAGTGGCTGGAGGTATTCTGGTCTGTTTCTATAAGACCTCAGGACCATGGAATGAACGGGAAACATATGGAAACATCTGTATCTGGATTAGGACGCTACCTTTATCCTTTTCCTATGGTCCAGGGGAAATCAACAATTCATGCAGTGCTTTTTAACGAATTCCAAGAGTGAGTTAATAAATACTTTTCTATTTGTCTACATTTGATGATCTGCACCATTATTGGTCTGATTTCGTTCATTCCATGGTCCTGAGGTCTTATAGAAACAGAGCAGAATACCTCCAGCCACTGCGACCCATTAGAGGACGATGGGCGTACTAATCATGGTGCTTATGTGAGTGACCCATCGTATTGTGTACAAAGTGTTATTTGTGGGATATTACCCTATGTTTCTTTGTTTATTGTTTATTTCAGAATATATCCCAAGTTTCTTTATACAACATTATGATTGTATACCGATCCAGCGTCAGCTGACGGCTTTGGCCAGGACTTTCATTTCCTTAGGTTAAAATACATTTTATTGTGAAGCAAGGCTCAAAATCGACCCCCTCCCCCAAATGCTATTTTTAGAAGCCATTATATCCAGCGTGGAATTAATAATATGGAATAAATGAACTGTTAAAAAAGAGGACATTTCCCTTAAATTGAGGCTGTAAGCAGCTTGAAAACCTCAGATACAGAAATATGACTTAGCAGAGATTAAAATGAAATAAATACGCCGTCTGGGTGCTAGGAGAACAGGTCCTGCTTGGGTCCGTGTAAACCGATATTTTAATAAGAAATGCTTGTCACCCACAGACAATTATACTGACCTTAAAAGGATCTTGTTAGCAGGAGAAGAAACTGGACTGAATATTTCTGCAGTTAATGTTGTAACAGATACTTAATGTTCTTCATTTTCACAGGAACCAGAACATCGAATCCTCACACTTTGGTCTCCATATTGCGATGTCAAGCAGTGTCTCATACTATGAGTGAACCTGATGCAGGTCTCTGAATCTTATGAAATAGGCCTGTCTCGCTGAGCTACACGATAATGGGAAGGGTAGAAAGCTGAGGGCTTGCCCCATGCTAATGGAGCCTTCTCTTACAGAGTGGGATGGCAAGAGAGAAATACACAAGTTGGGGAGCAGGATGGAGAGAAGCACATAGATTGGGGAGCAGGATGGAGAGAAGCACGTAGACTGGAGAGAGTGATGGAGAGAAGCACGTAGATTGGGGAGCGAGATGGAGAAAAGCACATAGATTGGGGAGCGAGACGGAGAGAAGCACGTAGACTGGAGAGTGGGATGAGAGAAGCACATAGATTAGGGAGCGAGATGGAGAGAAGCACGTAGACTGGAGAGCGGGATGGAGAGAAGCACATAGATTGGGGAGCGGGATGGAGAGAAGCACATAGATTGGGGAGCGGGATGGAGAGAAGCAAGTAGACTGGAGAGCGGGATGGAGAGAAGCACATAGATTGGGTAGCGGCATGAGAGAAGCACGTAGACTGGAGAGCGGGATGAGAGAAGCACATAGATTGGGGAGCGGGATGGAGAGAAGCACGTAGACTGGAGAGCGGGATGGAGAGAAGCACATAGATTGGGGAGCGGGATGGAGAGAAGCACGTAGACTGGAGAGCGGGATGGAGAGAAGCACATAGATTAGGGAGCGGGATGGAGAGAAGCACGTAGACTGGAGAGCGGGATGGAGAGAAGCACATAGATTGGGGAGTGGGATGGAGAGAAGCACGTAGACTGGAGAGCGGGATGGAGAGAAGCACATAGATTGGGGAGCGGGATGGAGAGAAGCACGTAGACTGGAGAGCGGGATGAGAGAAGCACATAGATTGGGGAGCGGGATGGAGAGAAGCACGTAGACTGGAGAGCGGGATGGAGAGAAGCACATAGATTGGGTAGCGGGATGGAGAGAAGCATGTAGACTGGAGAGCGGGATGGAGAGAAGCACATAGATTAGGGAGCGGGATGGAGAGAAGCACGTAGACTGGAGAGCGGGATGGAGAGAAGCACATAGATTAGGGAGCGGGATGGAGAGAAGCACGTAGACTGGAGAGCGGGATGGAGAGAAGCACATAGATGGGGAGCGGGATGGAGAGAAGCACGTAGACTGGAGAGCAGGATGAGAGAAGCACATAGATTGGGGAGCGGGATGGAGAGAAGCATGTAGACTGGAGAGCGGGATGGAGAGAAGCACATAGATTAGGGAGCGGGATGGAGAGAAGCACGTAGACTGGAGAGCGGGATGGAGAGAAGCACATAGATTAGGGAGCGGGATGGAGAGAAGCACGTAGACTGGAGAGCGGGATGGAGAGAAGCACATAGATTGGGGAGCGGGATGGAGAGAAGCACGTAGACTGGAGAGCAGGATGAGAGAAGCACATAGATTGGGGAGCGGGATGGAGAGAAGCACGTAGACTGGAGAGCGGGATGAGAGAAGCACATAGATTGGGGAGCGGGATGGAGAGAAGCACATTGACTGGGGAGCAGGATGGAGAAAAGCACATAGATTGGGGAGCGGGATGGAGAGAACCACATAGATTGGGGAGCAAGATGGAGAGAAGCACATAGATTGGGGAGCAGGATGGAGAGAAGCACGTAGACTGGAGAGCGTGATGGAGAGAAGCACGTAGATTGGGGAGCGAGATGGAGAAAAGCACATAGATTGGGGAGCGAGACGGAGAGAAGCACGTAGACTGGAGAGTGGGATGAGAGAAGCACATAGATTAGGGAGCGAGATGGAGAGAAGCACGTAGACTGGGGAGCGGGATGGAGAGAAGCACATAGATTGGGGAGCGGGATGGAGAGAAGCACATAGATTGGGGAGCGGGATGGAGAGAAGCACGTAGACTGGAGAGCGGGATGGAGAGAAGCACATAGATTGAGGAGCGGGATGAGAGAAGCACATAGATTGGGGAGCGGGATGGAGAGAAGCACGTAGACTGGAGAGCGGGATGGAGAGAAGCACATAGATTGGGTAGCGGGATGGAGAGAAGCACGTAGACTGGAGAGCGGGATGGAGAGAAGCACATAGATTGGGGAGCGGGATGGAGAGAAGCACGTAGACTGGAGAGTGGGATGGAGAGAAGCACATAGATTGGGGAGCGGGATGGAGAGAAGCACATAGATTGGGGAGCGGGATGGAGAGAAGCACGTAGGCTGGAGAGCGGGATGGAGAGAAGCACATAGATTGAGGAGCGGGATGAGAGAAGCACATAGATTGGGGAGCGGGATGGAGAGAAGCACGTAGACTGGAGAGCGGGATGGAGAGAAGCACATAGATTGGGTAGCGGGATGGAGAGAAGCACGTAGACTGGAGAGCGGGATGGAGAGAAGCACATAGATTGGGGAGCGGGATGGAGAGAAGCACGTAGACTGGAGAGCGGGATGGAGAGAAGCACATAGATTGGGGAGCGGGATGGAGAGAAGCACGTAGACTGGAGAGCGGGATGGAGAGAAGCACATAGATTAGGGAGCGGGATGGAGAGAAGCACGTAGACTGGAGAGCGGGATGGAGAGAAGCACATAGATTGGGGAGCGGGATGGAGAGAAGCACGTAGACTGGAGAGCAGGATGGAGAGAAGCACATAGATTGGGCAGCGAGATGGAGAGAAGCACGTAGACTGGAGAGCAGGATGGAGAGAAGCACATAGATTGGGGAGCGAGATGGAGAGAAGCACATAGATTGGGGAGCGAGATGGAGAAAAGCACATAGATTGGGGAGCGGGATGGAGAGAACCACATAGATTGGGGAGCGAGATGGAGAGAAGCATGTAGACCGGAGAGTGGGATGGAGAGAAGCACATAGTTTGGGGAGCAAGATGGAGAGAAGCACGTAGACTGGAGAGCGGGATGGAGAGAAGCACATAGATTGGGGAGCGGGATGGGGAGAGACACAGAGGTTGGAGAGGGGGATGGAGAGAGGCATATGCACAGATTATGGATGGTCATAGAGATCGACAAACGAGTTAAAGAGTGGAGTGGGGAGTTACACAGGGGTTCGGGAGCGGGATGGAGAGAGGCACAGACACAGATTGGGGAGCAGGATAGATGGAGACTCACAGGTTGGGGAGTGGGATGGAGAGAGACACATAGGCTGGTAAACAGGATGGAGAGAGACACATAGGTTGTAGAACAGGATGAAGAAGGACACTCACAGGTTGGAGAATGGGATGGAGAGAGTCATAAAAATTGTGAAACGTGTTGAAGAGGGAGGCACTCATGTTGAGGAGCAAGATGGCGAGAGACACAAAGGTTGTGAACTGGAACAAAGCGAGAAACACGCGCTAGGGAGTGAGATAGAGAGAGAGATTGGGGAAAAGGATGAAGACAAGAGGGACAAACACACAGGTTGGAGAATGGGATGGAGAGAGACACATTATTTGGGGAAGGGGGTGAAGAGGGACACTTACATGTTGGAGAACAGGATGGAGAGACACACAAAGGTTGTGAATTGGAACAAAGCGAGACACACACGTTAGGGAGTGGGATAGAGAGAGACAAATAGGTCAGGGGTGAGATAAAGCGAGACACACAGGTTAGGGAGTGGGATAGAGAGAGACATATAGGTCAGGGGTGAGATAAAGCGAGACACACAGGTTAGGGAGTGGAATAGAGTGAGTCAACCAGGTTAGAGGGTGAGATGGAAAGAAAGGCACAGGTTAGGGAGTGGGAAGGAGAGAGCACATATGTTTGGGGAGCGAGATGTGGAGGGACACAAAGGTTGGGGAGCAGGATGGAGAGACACACAGGTTAGGGAGTGGGATAGAGAGAGACAAAGGGAATGGAAGTAGAATGGAGAGGGACATATGGGTTGTGTTGTAAACAGTCTCATATTTTGGGTGTGGAACATGGACAGACACAGGTTGTGATTAGGATGGAGAGACACAAACCGGGTGCCAGAAATGGGAAGGGAGACGCTTGTGGGTATTCACTAGTAGTGACAAAGGAAATGCACATTTTCTGTCAAAATAATTGAAATAAATTGAATATGTGAATTTACAAATGTCCCAAATTCATCTATTTAAGCATAACATTTGGTATTTCCTTTATCAACACATCGATGGATGACGATCCCTACAATCCTGGCATGAGTAGAGATATAGAAGTGGGTGTTGGAATAGGAAGGCAAAGAGGCAAAATTAAACTCTCAAAATCATGAACCTTTACAACATAAAAAGAAACACAAACATACGCACTGTAACGTTGGGAGCTTCCAGCCCTACCTGTGTGCTTGAGGGCAGCATGTCTGATGCTGCTCGCTGACCAATGCCCGGTTTAAATGGAGACAGGCAGGGAGGTGGTTGCATAAGGCGCGGCTTGAGTGGGGGGCGTGGTCTGGTGAAGGTCTTTAAAAACCCTCAGTGTATTCTCAGCAGTTGCCAGATCGTGGTTATCCATACCTGAGCTCCTTGTACCTGACTGCTATATTGAATTAACCCGTTATTAACCTCTGCTTGTTTCTGACTATTCTGCCTTCTGTTGCCCTAGACCTTTTTCTTGTACTACGCCACTGCTCTGATATCGACCCGGCTATTCCATTTGACCATTCTGAACTCTGTATTCCTGATTCTGGCTCGGCTGACTACTCCCGTGTTGTTAACCCTTTCTGTCTAGCTAGTTTACCTGGCCAATTCTAAGGACCAGACAGTTAGAGATCTTTCACGGCTACTCTGTTGGTAGCTTCTGGGCTCTGTGGAGTGTGGGGTGTTAAGTACTGCGTGGTGGGATCTGGGAACCGTGACATTACGATCTGGCCACTATGGATCCGCAGACTTAACACAGCACTTGGCTAACTTTTATCCAGACAGGATGAGCAGGATCATAGGATGGATCAGTTTGCTATTGCCTTACAAACTATCCTGACTCGTACGGCTCACCTGGAACCAGCTGGGGTTGCACCCCCGCTTGATATACCTGTGTCCCCTGTCGTTCAGACATCCCAGGTACACATGACCGCTCCTATGAGGTTTGACGGTACTCCCTCAGAGTGCCGGGGATTTTTGGTCCATGTGGATATTCATTTTAAATTAAATCCACAGATGTTTTTCTCTGACATTGCCAAAGTGGGGTTCATTATTAATCATCTGTCTGGCAGAGCATTGACATGGGCGACTCCGTTATGGGAGGCAGAGAAGCCTATCATACGGGATTATAAAGAATTCATAGCCGAGTTACAACGTACATTTAATCCTACCAGAAAGGCCACGGTAGCTGGCAAATCCTTGTTCCGCATACGTCAAGGGAACAGGACTGTTTCTGATTATGCCATAGAATTTAAAACCTTGATCTCTGATATGAACTGGACAAATGAGACACTGGTTCTGGCTTTTATGGAGGGGTTATCAGAGTCATTGATGCATGAATTGGCTCCACGTAAACTACCTGAGGTATTGTGTGAACTCATTGATTATTGTATAGATCTGGATAATCAGATAAGGGACAGAAGGACTCCAAGAGAGAAGCCCAAGAGACCGTTACCTAGGTTGGCCCTGTCTTTCAGGCACCACCAAGAGAGTTATCTCCTCCCTCTGAGCCTATGCAACTAGGCCGTACTAGGCTTACAGAGGAAGAGAGAACAAGGCATTTTCGTGAGGGATTGTGCCTGTATTGTGGTTTGGGGGGACATGTACGATTTCAATGTCCTACTCGTCCTAAGATGCATGATAAGCCGGAAAACTACCGCACCTAAGGCAGCTGAGGAGACAGGCCTTGGGTGTGACATGCATGTCTCCTGTCAAAGACACTAAACTTATGTTACCAGTATCCTTGGCTTGGGAGACCAAGACCACATATACTACCGCTTTTTTGGATTCTGGGGCTGCTGGCAACTTTATCGATGTTAACTACGCTTCTTCCATTTCTCTACCTCTGGTTGTAAGAGAGACACCCTTAACCGTCGAAGCCATAGACGGCAGACCGTTATCCTGCCCTAGGATTACTCACGATACGGTTACAGTGGTTCTTACCACTGGTCTCTTGCATAAAGAAGAAATCATATTTCAAGTTATCCATTCACCTTCCAATCCTGTTGTACTTGGTTTCCCTTGGTTGGTGGAACATAATCCTGTTATTGATTGGGCTAAGGGAGAGATACTGTCTTGGAGTCCTGCTTGTTTTGGACTTGTTTAATACCCATTCAGCATGTCGGTGCCCTGAACACACCCACAGCTCCTCCATTGTCTACAGAGGTTCCTGACCAATACGCCGACCTCAGGGCTGTATTTGATAAAAGAGAGGCAGAGAAACTGCCTCCACATAGACCATATGATTGTGCCATAGATATTCATCCTGGTACCATGCCTCCTCGAGGCAAAGTATATCCCTTTCCATAAAGGAGAACCAAATTATGGAAGAGTACATAAAGGAGAATTTGGAGAGAGGTTTTATCCGACGTTCCTCTCTCCAGCAGGGGCTGGTTTTTTTTTTGTGTCTAAAAAAGAGGAGATTTACGCCCGTGTATCGATTATAGGGGGCTTAACAAGATCACCATTAAGAACGTGTACCCTATCCCTCTCATATCAGAACTGTTTGACAGGTTAAGGGGGTCAGCAGTATACACAAAACTTGATTTAAGAGGAGCTTACAACCTGATACGTATAAAAGAGGGGCATGAGTGGAGAACAGCATTTAACACCAGGAGTGGGCATTATGAATACTTGGTCATGCCTTTCGGTCTTTGTAATGCTCCAGCGGTATTCCAGGATTTTATTAATGATGTGCTCAGAGATTTCTTACAAACCTTTGTTATAGTATACCTAGACGATATATTGATTTACTCTCCCGATCTGAAAACCCACCATGCACATGTCAGACAGGTATTAGCAAAATTACTGGACAATGGTCTTTATTGCAAACTAGAGAAGTGTTTATTCGACATTACTACTGTGAAATTCCTTGGGTATATTATCACTCCAGAAGGTTTTGAGATGGATCCTTCTAAACTCACGGCCATCTCAGAATGGCCTCTCCCTCAAGGTCTCAAGGCCATACAGAGGTTTCTGGGGTTTTCCAACTATTATAGGAGATTTATCAAGAACTATTCCGCTGTAGCCTCCCCTATCATTAATATGACACGTAAAGGTCTGAAGAACCAGATCTGGTCTTCTCAATCCAAACATGCATTCGAAGCCCTCAAACAAGCTTTCACTTCCGCTCCCGTGTTACGGCATCCTGATCCCAGGATTTCGTTTGTTCTTGAGGTTGATGCTTCCGAGATAGGAATTGGGGCTGTCCTGTCTCAAAGAGAGTCTCCAGGAAAACCTCTACATCCTTGTGGGTTCTTTTCAAGAAAATTATCACCAGCAGAACGCAATTATGATATCGGTAACAGAGAATTGCTTGCTATTGTGTCTGCCCTATCAGAGTGGAGACATTTGTTGGAAGGTACTCTTGACCCTTTATTGATAATTACTTATCATAAGAACCTTACGTACATCGGGGATGCTAAACGTTTGAACGCGAGACAGGCCAGGTGGTCATTGCTACTGTCTCGGTTTAATTTTGTATTGACTTACAGACCAGGTGACCGCAATGTAAAGGCTGATGCCTTATCTCGTCAATATGACCCGTATGAATCTAATACACAAGACCACAATCCTATAGTTCCTCCTGAATGTATTGTGGCTTCCACAGTCTTGTCTGTCTCCTCGCCTTTCCTGGAATGCCTCCAGGCAGCCTCCAAGCCTGACAAGCCTCCAGATATGTTGTTTGTACCTGAAAAGGAAAGACAAGAATTACTCATAATGTTTCATGATTCTAAACCAGCAGGTCATCCTGGTATTACTAAGACTCTTACCAGTATCTCCAGACAGTTTTGGTGGCCCACCATGCGACAGGACGTACGTCTGTTTGTTTTGGCTTGTCAAGTCTGTGCCAGAAGCAAAACCAGTAAATCCTTGCCTGTCGGTCTATTGCAGCCTTTACCCATGCCTAAGAGGCCTTGGTCTCATCTATCTATGGATTTTATTGTGGACTTGCCGAAGTCCAAGGGTCATACTGTGGTTCTGACAGTTGTAGACCGCTTCTCCAAAATGGCTCATTTTGTCCCTCTACCTAAGCTTCCTACAGCCAAAGAACTGGTGGTTGTATTTGCTAGAGAGATTGTACGAATACATGGGGTTCCGTCTGAAATAGTCTCTGACAGAGGAGCCCAGTTCGTCTCTCGTTTCTGGAGGGTTTTCTGTGCAGAGATGGGGGTGCGATTGGCCTTCTCTTCAGCATATCATCCACAAACCAATGGGGCAGCAGAGAGGGCAAATCAGGGTCTCGAGCAGTACATACGTTGCTTTACCACACAACAACAAGACAATTGGTCGGAGTTGTTGCCCTGGGCTGAGTATGCACGTAATAACGCCGTTAACGAGACCACTGGCCACTCTCCTTTTTCTGCCATCTATGTTTTTTCCCTCCGGCTCTACCGCTTCAGTTTACTGAACAGGCCATCCCGGATCTCGATGAACATCTCACTCAACTGCAAGAGATTTGGAGACAGATTCGAGAAAATATGGAGCGCAATGTTGCTGTCCAGAAACGCAAGGCTGACAGGCATAGGTTACAAGCTCCCTCCTATAACGTGGGGGATAGAGTTTGGTTGTCCACTAGGAACGTGAAGTTGCGGGGCCTTCTATGAAAATGGCACCTCGGTTTATAGGTCCATATAAGATCATTCGCCGCATTAATCCTGTGGCTTATGCTCTTGCCCTTCCTAAACATCTTCGCATGCACAACATCTTCCACACCTCCCTACTGAAGCCATTGTTGTGTAACAGGTACACGCGGGTCGTTCCTCCTCCTCCACCTATTCAGGTTGATGGTGAATCTGAGTATGAGGTTAGGAGGGTTTTGGATTCTAGGCTGTGCAGGGGCGCTCTGCAGTACTTGGTCGATTGGGTGGGTTATGGTCCAGAAGACCGGTCCTGGATTCCAGCTTCCGATATGTCTGCCTCTAGGTTGGTCAGGGCGTTCCATGCCTCACACCCCGATCGCCCTGGTGGTCGTCCTGCCGCTCGTCCTGTTGGTCGTCCGGTGGCCTCCCGTGGAGAGGGGGGTACTGTAACGTTGGGAGCTTCCAGCCCTACCTATGTGCTTGAGGGCAGCATGTCTGATGCTGCTTGCTGACCAATGCCCGGTTTAAATGGAGACAGGCAGGGAGGTGGATGCATAAGGCGCGGCTTGAGTGGGGGGCGTGGTCTGGTGAAGGTCTTTAAAAACCCTCAGTGTATTCTCAGCAGTTGCCAGATCGTGGTTATCCATACCTGAGCTCCTTGTACCTGACTGCTATATTGAATTAACCCGTTATTGACCTCTGCTTGTTTCTGACTATTCTGCCTTCTGTTGCCCTAGACCTTTTTCTTGTACTATGCCACTGCTCTGATATCGACCCGGCTATTCCATTTGACCATTCTGAACTCTGTATTCCTGATTCTGGCTCGGCTGACTACTCCCTGTGTTGTTAACCCTTTCTGTCTAGCTAGTTTACCTGGCCAATTCTAAGGACCAGACAGTTAGAGATCTTTCACGGCTACTCTGTTGGTAGCTTCTGGGCTCTGTGTGGAGTGTGGGGTGTTAAGTACTGCGTGGTGGGATCTGGGAACCGTGACACGCACAAAGTTAACTACATACATATACTAACAGGGTTGTTCAAAGAGATTCGAAAAGTCACCGCACGTTCGGTGACTTTTCGTTCTTTTCAATTCGGTTCCTTTTGCCGATCGCATTTCGGTGACCCTGCCGTGTATTCAGCAAGCTCCACAGGGTCCCCGAATTGCAGGGAAAAGCTACCGCAAACCCGACGAAAACTAACCGCAAAACACAGCGAATGCACGCCGAAAACAAGCAAAAACATCTGGATTAACCTGCCGAAAAGCACGGAAAAAGCCGAGCAGGAGCCGATCACACACAGCGAAGCCTCCAGAAAAAGCCGAGAAAGCTGAGAAAGCCGACACCGCAGACGAGTGAAGTGAATAAATTAGGAAAACAGTTTGCATGAATGTTTGAAAAGTGAAACACTGTTTGCAAAGAAACTACTGAGCGAAAATGTCTGAAATTTGCACATGAGGTCCAGGGAATGATAATAAAGAGGGCTATTACAGAAAAAATAAGTAAACTTAAAAAAAAATCCAAAAAAATCGGACTTTTAGAAAAAAAAAACTAAGAAAAATGCTTAAAATATCCTAAAAAAATCTATAAATAACGAGACTCTTTATTGCAGAATTTTATAATGAACGGTTTATTAGATATTGAATTAAAACGGTAATATTTTTAACATTGAAGTCTATGGGATTCTCCTGAATAAATTTGCCGAATTAAACCACCGAATGACAGGGCATTTCGGGAACTTTTCACTGCTGGTTTGTGTTCTCTGAATAGCCGAAGCATTGCTTCTCTATGGGGATTCACTGCCCTCGAACAGGGACCGAACAGGCACCGTATGTGCAGGCAATTCGCCAGGATTTGGCGAATTGCCTGCTCTCTGGATAGCCGAATGGCCAAGAAAGGTAACCGAACGCTGATTTTCAGCATTCGGTTACCTTTCTCCAGCAATTCGGATCTCTTTGAATAACCCTCTATATGTCAGGATTCAAACTCTGGTAGCACCTTCATATCCTACTCACAGACTGCACCATGCACAGCAGGCCTGGTTATTTGTGCCTCAGCACTATCACACAGGGCATCTAGCGAAGCACCGGTTGTCTCCAGTAAAGGGCAGCCACTTCCACCAGCCAGTGCTTCAGCAATGTAGCTCTCTTTCTCTTTGAGTCAAGACCTGTATGTGTTTTCTCCTGAGATCTGCTATTCCCCTGCATCCAAACCAGTTCCCTCAGCCTTCTCCCCTGCCTCTACCTCTGCTTCTGGTTCTAAAATTCTACAGATCTACATACCCTCCACAAATCCTGATACCCTCCAAGATTTATTTTCTCTGTTTCAATTTCCATGGTGTGCAATTTCTCCTTTTTTTTATTATGTTTATTCTTAATAAAAATTATAATTATTATTATATATTTGTATTAATGTAATATTAAAAATAATATATGAGGTCATATAAATGTTATTAGCAGCAACATTTCTTTTTGTTTCAATCTGCTAATTCTTTTTCTTTTTGTTCATACCTCATGCACAAATTTTTCTTCTTCTCTTATTATTATATTATGTCTATTTCTAAAAAATTATGATTATTATAATTTTTATTAATAATAATGAATAATGTAAAATTAATTTTATTAGCAGCAGTATTTCTTTTGTTTGCTTCACTCTGCTAATTCTTTTTTTCATACCTCGTGTACAAATGTTCATTCTTTCTTGTTATTATGTCTATTTCTGATAAAAATTATGTTTATTATCATTATTTTTTTAATTAAAAATAATAAATGACGTAATATAAATTTTATTAGTATAATATTTCCTATTTATTTTACTCTTCTAATTCCTTTATTTTTTTTGCATACACCATGGATATATTTCCCACATAAAAGCTTTGCTTTAAGTAATTTTAACTATGATTTATTTATGTTTTATTTTTTCCCATGTAATTTTTTATTGTGCGTGATTTCTACTTCTTTTTGTTATTATGTTTATTTTTAATAAAAATTATGACTATGACTATAATTGTTCTTCTTCTTCTTCTTCTTAATAATAATAGATGTAATATAAATTTTATTAGCAGCAGTATTTCTTTTTTTGTTTTGCTCTGTCAATTCCTTTTTTGTATACTCTATGTATATATTTACCCCATAAAACCTTTGCTAGTATTTTTTAGGTGTGTTTATTTATATAGGTTTTATTTTTTTATGTTATTTGTTTTCTGTTTCACGTTTTTATTATTTAAAATTATTTAATTAATTTCTGATTCTTTTCTTGCTGTTGTTTAATTTTAATTAAAATAATGGTTACACTTTTAGATTTTATTAAAAATAATAAATTATGTAATATAAATTTTATTAGCAGCAGTATTTTCTTTCTTTTTGTTGTACACTGCTATTTTTTTTTTTTTTACATACCGCATCGATATATTTCCCTCATAAACCCTTTGCTTTAAATAAAACTGCAGACATGTTCCCGTGAATTCTTTTGGCATCCCCATGCATCATTTTGCACCTCCTGTTTGATTGACGTGTATATTCTTCCTTCCCTGACCCTGAACACACAGATCTTAAGACTACCAAGGCATTTGCACAATCTTGAAACATTTATTTCAAACGTTTACTTTTCCCTCAGGGGGAAACTCTGCAGCCCCCGATTCAAAGAAGGATAAAGAAAAAAAAAAAAAAAAACAGAAAAAACAAACAAACAATATTTTTGCAAGCGTTTCCAGAGCAGCCCCAGAAAAAGACCCACCAGCATCCTATTCCTGGAGCTCTGACAACTGCCGGACCCTTGGCCAGTAAACTGTGCTACATGTGTTTACAACCAATTTTCATTCACAAGCCAAGCAGGAAAAGAAGGGAAACGTCAAAAAAAATTACAAATGCAACACCGAAAACCATCAAAGTCGGCGGGTCCTGCAAATGAATAATTTTTAGACGAGTGGTATCGGGTTTCTTAAATATTTGTCTCAGCTGTGCGAGGAAACAACCTCGTTCAAAGGTGCAGCCACACACAGCCAGGTCCAAAAATGTATTTATTTAACGCTATTTTGGCCTAAATGATGTGTGGCCGCAGGCGCTCCAACAAATTAACTCTACTTTTGAAAAAAAAAAAAAAAAATTTATAATTCTTTTTTTTTTTTTTAACCGTTTTCCAAATCAATGGCTGCCAACAATTTCGGCAATTTTTTGTCAGAGTCGCGACAAGAGAAAAAAAAAAATCATGTGGTTTTAGTATTCCTGTGCCCATAATGCAGATTACGGATTCATAAGCATTTTCCATAACGTGCTTCACCTTTCACTTTAAGAAACGTACTAATTCTTATAACTGCGTTTATATTGTACGTATCCAATCGGTTTCCGAAAAAGGAAGTATATAATAAGACAGTCTGATGCAAAACTGATAGAGAACATACCCATGAATGCAAACATGACTTTTGTAGGTCTTTCATCAAAAAGGACTATGCAAATTGGCCTCTAAAGGAGTAATGCACATTGAGACAAAAGGTAGCAAAGACAAAACACATGGTGAATCATATAGACAGGACCCCATATTTTTTGTCATAGATCTTGAATGAATGAGTGGAATTTAATGAGGATTTCAGGAAACATACCTCCTCTTAGGTTGAACGCATCCCATCCCAGCACATTCTAGAAGTGGATTTTAGGTGGCAGCACAGCTACGACACCAGCACAGCCACGAGAATAGCACTTTCCCCGTGACGAAATGGCTTACTCTTTGGAAAAGCACAGGGTTATTTCCAGTATGATGGCGCAACTTGCCGCACATCACGTGAGCCAATGGACACTATCCAGAGGTTTTTTTGAGGGCCCTTTCATTTCCAACAATCTGTTGTCATCCCGGTCTCCTCAACTTACTGGCCTGGGGTTCTTTGTGTGGAGGAACTATTGTATCATTAAATCCCTGCACGATTGATGCTTCTGCGGATAACGGATCCAAAACACTGATGATGCAATACTGAGTTGGGATGTGTGTTGTGTAACCCAATAGGTCCGCACAATGAACACACACTTTAACAAAGAGTGAGCCATTCTGTTCCGAGAAGTCATATTAAGTGGCTGTGCTGTTGTTTTCATGACTCTGTTGCCACCTAGCCATCGCCTCAGCAGCTACTCTGATGGAATGTGCTCAACCTAAGAGGAGGTATGTTTCCTGAAATTATCAATAATTTCCTCTCATTCATTTACCGAAAACTTTGGGTTCGGGTCTATATGAATCACCCTGTAAAACTGATAAACACAGACCTGAGGCAAGATCAAACTGATAAGAAACTACAGGCTTGGAACCACCCATGTGTTGGTGTCACTTTGACACAATTGTCTTCCTCCAGGAATTTTGTGATGGTAAAATGTGATGCATAACTTTATATTAGACTCACTACTTTGTAATTTTGTATTATGTCAATGGCATTTTTTTTTGCCACATCAGAGAAGATTTTTTTTGCTAGCTGGCCTTAACCCCTTCACTCCTTAGGTTGCGATAACTCGGGTATTCTAAGGCACCGTCAGGTAACCGACATCGAGTTATCTTGAACTGCAGCCGAGCACGACAAAATCAAACGAAATTCCTTTGGAATTTCATTTGCTTTTATGCTCTAGAAGGTGCCCCTAAAGCTTTGGGCATAATGTCCGAGGTGCTAAAACTGTTTAAATTCGCCTGGGGAAGGTCCTGACATATCAGGTTTTCCCCAGCCGATGCACGGAGCCTCGAGCTGTAGTTCTGTTGGCAGTAACTCCTTTCGGCCAGTAGATGGCGACACCTGCCTGCCAATAGGTTATTACAGTTAGGAATACATTAGAAATATTCAGTAATATTTTTCATGTATAATTAATTAAAAATTATTTTCCAAAAAAACACTTTCCTGACAGTGTTTTTTTTTTTTTTTTAAATCACTTGGTAGAGAAGGGGTTAATCATGTTTCCGTTTCTTAGTCTCTTCTATTTCTCAATCAGCTGGCTTGGCGTATACATTGCTGTATTTTCATTGATACTTCCATAAAATTGTCATTCTAGCCTTCCGTCGCGAGTTGTCTGTCCCGCTGTACGGTGGTGGTATACGGATGGGATTGGCGGTGTCCCAAGATGCTCCAGCCAATAGTTGCCCTGTAGGACATAAGCTCTTTCTGGCTGTACATTATTTGATCCTATTGATTATTTGATCAGTGGGTTGTGGTTAACAGTCTTCTGGATACCAGGAATAAGGGGTCCACGTCCGACTACCCTAAAGACAACCAGACACCCCGATATCTGAAACGTCAGATAAAGTCAGACTTCTAAACCCGTCTTATGTGGAGCAGGAAGTCCTGAGCAAAAAGACGAACAGAATTACTATGCTCCGTCGCTAAAAGCCCCCCCCTCATTGTGCGATAAATAAAAAAATAAGTAGCATTGTACCAGAATTTCTTCCTCTTTTTGGAAAACCAGTTCAAAGAGGAAAGTGTTTTCCCGGCATCTGGCCGGAATCTTTTAATCAAAAACAAATTACAGCCTGATTGATGAATATTTTGCTAAATATAATGGCGTCTGATTGCGGAGCCGAGAGGTAGAACGGCGCGCACGTTATGCTGGAGCAGCTCACCACGGCACATTGTTTCTTTTTAACCCTTCAAGTGATTCTGGTGATTCTGTTCCGGAATCTCTGAGAAGTGTCATGGTCAGCCTCATGTTACATTTATATTCCCAATCAGGAGATCTTTCAGGGGGACATGCCCCCCAGAAATTAGCTGGATGTTACAAGGATGCTGTAGCCACCATGACTACATCAATTTAATCACATGGTCCCTTCTCATCCCGAGTCTCCATGGGGCTGTAACGGAACTTCAAAGTGGAGGACCTCCCTCAGTCCAGAAGGCTATCACTTAGCTCCTGCTGCGTTTCTCGTGCGTGGCCTGAAACCTCATGCTATATGATCCAATAAGTCTGCTTATAAAGGAGAATCCCCGAGTGCCATATAGATAACTTTGGGAAATTCTGTGTTGTGAAGTTGGATTGCTTGGTGTACGTGAGCACCTGGGTGTAGGGCTGGCGGCTCATGCTGTTGCCCTTTCTCAGGACCCTCCCAAACCTTGTGACTTTGCCCTTCTTAAAGCCTTGACATACTGTTGCTCATTCATAGTGTTTAGGGTAGTCTTGATGTGGACCCCTTGCTCGAGGTGCTTAGAGAGGTATAACTATACCCTCCTGATGAAGCCTAACAAAACCTTTTACTTTTACAAGAAAAAGTGTCCACCAGAGAGAAGAGGTGTGTGTCCTTTTGTGTTACAATTTTTACTTGCATTTTGTTTTACTTTTACACAGAAAGGTGTCCACATGTCTACTTTGCCTAATTGTAAATCCAGTCCTGCCTACCAGACTGTATACAAAGAATGCCCAACACCGTGAATGGCAGAACAATGTATCTGCAGTAACGCTCCACCAAAACCAGAGCTTCAATGGCCACTGGAGAGATGGGCAACCTGATAAGGTACAAAGAGCTCCATGAACCATCAGAAGGTGTGATACTAGCTTGGTAAGTATGGTCACTACTTGCATTTTGGCTGCTGGTGGAAAGCCAATAAGGTCAAGGTTTAGTGCTGTGTGGGAAGAACAGAGGTCTGAAGATCTTGTGGTGTACTGCTGGATGACCCAACTTGGAATGCTGGACCCATGGGCTAAAGTCCAGCCAAGTCAGAAAGGTGAATGTATCAACAGAGAGAACATATTTTGCATCTCTCTGTGTAGATATTACTCTTGCTCACATTTATTAACTTGGTTTATTGACCATAAGATAAGGAGCTGTTCTAGTATAAACAGCACTTGCAATTTCCAATGGTACCTGAGATCTGAGATGATGCATTGGGAGCACTAACCACTGACCTATCACACCAGCGTAGCAAAAGCATCTGTGTTTGCTCTGGCATTACTAAAAGTAACTATTTCTCTTGCAAATGGCATCGATACATTTTCACCGACACAGTAACAGATAAGAGAAACTTCTGTATAAACCACTACACTTTATGTGCACCGCAGCACTAGCTGTTATCAAACACAATGAATTCCGCTTTTTTTCTATTAACCTGAGAAAATAATGTTGGCTCAATTAAGTAAGAGATACACCAGGCAGCCACTCCGCGTACAGTGCCTCGCTTTACACTATCCTCGACAATCAACCCCCTCTCTCTACACCCGTAGAGCGCAATCTCTCCTTTCACTCCTCGAGTCACAAAGCTAATAAGCAGAGAGCAGAGCGGAGACCTTCCCTCGTGTCGCATTGTGCCGGGCCCTATTTGCATGTCTGACTAGTTCATTCTGCAAGATTAAAGGCGGTTTTCCCAAAAGCCGTATCAGCCGACTAATTTCCCTGTTATTGAAATAAATTGCAGACGCCAATATTTACCGGTAATGGATCCGACCTTTATAACCCAATTAAATTAAACTTGAATGTCGACTGGTTTTTAAACAGTAAATATTTTCCAAATGCTAAAAATAAATAAATTAATAAATAGGGGATGCTGAGAGAGAGATGGAGAGAGAGAGAGAAAGGGAGAGAGAAAGGGAGAGAGAGAAGGAGAGAGGAAAATAAATAGAGAGGGCAAAAGAAAGAGAGAGGGACATATTGTGTAAGAGAGAAGGAAAAATAGTGAGAAAGATGGAGAAAAAGAGAGATGTAAGAGGGAGAAAGAGAAGAAAAGAAAGAGGTAGAGAGCGACAGTGAAAGGGTGAGAGAGGCTTAGAGAGAGAGGGAGAGTGAGAGAGGAGAGAGAAAGAGAGAGGAGGAGTGAGAGAGAGAGAGGAGAGAATTAGAGAGGGACAAAGGGGGAGGGAGAGAGAGAAAGGATGAGAGAGAGACGAGGGTGAGAGCGAGAGATGGAGAAAGAGTGAAAGAGGGAGAAAAAGAGATAGGGAGAGGAGAGATAGGAAGAGATGGTGAGAAAGAGAGAGGGAAAGAGGGAGGGTGAGGAAGAGATGATGATAAAGAGAGAGGGAGAGAGTGAAGGTGAGGAAGAGATGGTGAAAAAGAGAGAGAGGGGGAAGTGAGAGAGAGCAAGGGTGAGAGAAATGGAGAGAGGGGAAGTGAGAGAGAGCGGGTGGGAGAGAGAGCTGTGGCGGCTGGTGACATTTCAAGTTGGTGGGGCACCAGACTGGAAACATGAATGTTTTTAATCACGAATAGGAATATGTCTATATGGCGCTACTACCTCCAAAATATGTGGGAGATTCCATATATAGGGAATAAACATTATAGACATATTCCTATTAATGAGGCAAATAAAATGGCCATATACTCAAATAAAATGGCCATATATTCAAATAAAATGGCATACATTCAACTATTATAAGTGTAATCCAGAAATTAGCCACAAGATGTACATGAAACATTATACAGTATATAAATAATCTAAAAGTGAAAAAAGTGATTTCATTATTATTTGCTAAAAAAACAGAACCCTAATCCAACCCATTTGACTCTGAGAATAAAAAACTTCAGTGTATGAAGAGAAAAATCCTGTTTACTATTGCACATTTATTCATTTTATTGTTAATTTTTATTTTAGCATATTAAGGAAACTGTTAGGTGCATTTTATGTCATTAAGGGGTTAAGGCAGACACCTGGTGTGTGCAGCTGATAAGATCTACATTCAAGCCTCAGATGGAGCTTGCTTTGGTCTGGTCTGTATGATGCCCATCAGAGCTCAATCAACCAGCAGCAGGGGGATGTTAGGAGAGAGGGTGAGAAAAAGTGAGAGTGAAATGGAGACTGTCACGGTGGGAGCCAACTTGGGCCATCGTGGTGGCTTGGAACACGGAGGAATGTAGCCCTTTAGGTAGGTTTGCTGCTGGCTTGATACAGAACAGATATACAACAGATTCTAGGGCAAGAAAGGAACCAGACTGAAACACAAGGGACAGGAGGGCAAGGAAGAAAACTAAAGGGATCCCTATGCTGGGGATTATTTCTATCTAAGGAAACCTCACAAAGAATGACAGAGCAGGGGGAGCAGGAAGGGTGAGGGTTAACATGACAGAACAGAAATCTAACCTGGAGAGGTCCATCTGCTGGCCTCTAAGAATACTAACTGAAACACATACAACAAGAAACATATAAGAATGGTCAAAACTAGATCCAGGGATATAGAGCCAGAAGGAACATCATACAGACAAAGGTTGGCAACAGATCAGAATACAGTAATACCAGGAGCAGGCAGAAATGGATCGTCAGGAATAGAGCCGAGGTCAAAACCAGAATACACTAGATAGGAATAGTAAGCAGCAACGTGGGGAGCATGAACCAGGACCAGAACAAGAACATAGTCACTATGTGCATTCATGTCAGGACAATGAAGCTCTGTGCTGCTGGGAGTTATATACGGAGTGGGTCTGTGATAATTGGACCATGTGACTCCAGACCAGACTAGCAAAGCAGAACCCCTGGAGCAGCCCAAGACAGCATAGACAAACACAGAGAAGGAAAGAACGGATATGAATGCCTCTCACCACCAGGGGGCATGGCTGAAAACAGAGGAAACGTGACAGAGATAGAGAGAAAGAGGTGATAATGGAGAGAGAGATATGGAGGGAGATTGAGAAATCGAGAAGGGGGGAGATAGAGAGAAAAAGAGGGAGAAATAATGGAGAGAGGTGGAAAGAGAGGGAGAGAGAGAGAAGATGAAAGAGGGAGAGATAATGGAGAGAGAGAGGGAGGGAGATTGAGAAATAGAGAAGGGGAGAGATAGAGAGAAAAAGAGGGAGATATAATAGAGGGATGGAAAGAGAGGGAGGAGAAGATAAAAAGAGGGAGAGATAATGGAGAGAGAGAGGGAGGGACAGAGGGAAGAGGAAGTTGAATTTTTTTGGGAATCGAAATGACGGTATGCCCTTATTTAAATCTGGTGAAACGAAAAATGAGCAAATTGTGGACAAAAACACATTCAATTTCAGCGATTGGGCCAAAATAAATTGAGCCCTAAGTAATCTAAGTATCAATCGTATATATATGTGGTTTCGGTATCCTCTTGTCACCGGGTGCTGGCATCGCGCTATAATTTAAGGGTATGAGGATGAGATTTTTTTATTATTTGTCTGTGGTTCTTTGTGCCATATTCCATCTCACCAAATCTGAGATCCAGGAAAATCTTCACACCAAAAATAGAAAGCCTTCCAGAATAATATCAGCCTCAAATATGGACAACCCTTTCCAACAGCGATGCGGAGCGCAGACATTTTATTTTTTGAATTCTATCCTGTTTGCTGTATTTTTTATTATTATGTTGGTTTAGTTCACTCATCTGGACGCGAAGAAGGCGGTTACTCGTCCACGTAACAAGCAACGCCGTAACTGGGACCTCAGAAGTTAAACGGGCAGCCGGTTCCTCGCCGTCTCACTGATGTGGTTCAGGTAGGCGGAGCTGGCTGGCTTCGTAGATGTTGACTTTGGTTTCCATCCCGATGTCAGATCATTTTGACCTTGGGCAGGTTTCTTTATTTTCCCCTGCGGGTCGAGCAACCAAAATTAGATTGCTAATTCTGTGGGGGGCGCTCGTCCGGTGTGCCAAAATGTGTTTTTTCCGCGCACACTCTCGGTGCGACAGAGGAAACATAATCAGTGTATGCTGTCGTTCTTTGTATATTGTCGTCCTTATATTTGTCCCGTTTGTGAGGATGGAGGAAACATACGCAGGTTCTCTCGACGTCTCCTTCCAAAGTCACTAAGTTTCTTTTTTTTTGTTTTTGTAGCCAGAGCTTTAAAATAACTAATCAATGCATCCAAAACAAGGCTCTTTTAAGTGTTTTTATAAGTCCAGATACGTGTAAAGCAGACTTATTAGATGTGAAGCGAATGGTTATTTGCACAAAGTGAATTGAACATGTGCAATAATATTGTAAAATGTTTATGAGTCTAGAGTGTGTTAGATTTTCCTAAAATATATCAGCTTCTCGGTTTGCATTTAATATAGTGTTGTGTATTATGTCATATCCTTCGCAGACTATTTTCGGTTTGAGTTATACTTTTTCCTTGCTAAATTACTGTATTATATTATTAATAAAATAAAAAAGAAGAAAAGTTAAACGAGTTAAAGGGGAGGAAAAGAGGGGCGTATATTTCCATCTTAGCCTAAAGCCTGCGGGTTGACACTCCATTCGGTCCTCAATGCTCTCTACCCCTTCCTTGGCCCACCACCCCACCCCACCCCACCCGTCCGAAGCCACCTCTGGTTCTAGAGCTGTTTATAAGGAGCATTGTTAAGTCATGCTTTGCAGTAATACTTCCCTTCCACTCCGCAGTTAATGCAGCTTAATTTTCTTGGTGTTAATGCTAGACAAATATATGTCTTTAAGCTCCAGTTGCTAAGCAGAAAGAGCCTAGATCTCCTGGTCTGCGGCAAAGAGAGGAGGTCCGGCTCGGGTCTTTAAAATATGTTTTAAACAAACAGTATTTAAGAAATAAAAAGAAAGAAAGAAAAAATAAACTAAATAGGGGATTTTGTCAAACAGACCACAGCAAAACTCTGCCCAGAAGTGGGGATTCAGTCTCCGAACCAGATCTCAGCTGGACGGAAAATAGGAATAGTGGATGAGGAAAGTGTTACCGAGTCTTTTTAACACGTTGAGGGGCTGCTGGTAGAGCACCGGGGGCAGCCATCTTGAACTCAAATGAGCCGATCGTGATGTCTACATTGCAGATTGCCGGAACAGTAAGAGACGTGTTACTTGTTTATTAGCATTCGGTATATTAAGGCCAGTCTCACGCAAAGCTGATGAATGGCTCCTCTTACTAAGTAAGGAGAGTATCGAGGGGTCAGGTCAAGCAGGAATGCATGGGAACGTGGTTCCTCGAGTATGTTTGCAGAGGGAATGGAGTTCTGCACATTCTATCTGATGCTTTTGTTTAGGTACAATCATATGTTTCTTTGTCATAAAAATGTGATATTATCATTGTCACAGTAATCCAATAAAACGCAGTATATGTTTATGTTACAGGTAAAGTTCAAAGTCTGGATAAACCTAGGACTACCCGGTTAAACCTGACATTACTCAGGCAGCTTTGGGTTAAGCCCAAAATGAAATCAAACATCAGACTTTCACCAGGTCATCTGCAGACTAACTAACCTCCCAGGGTAAAAGTGACGTTTACGGTCAGGTTTAGGGTTGCGGACGGTTAGGTTTAGGGTCAGTGTAAAGGTTAGGATCAGTGTTAAAATGAGGGTCAGGATTAAGGTTAGGGTTAGGTTTGGAGTTAGTATTGGTTAGGGATGGGGTTGACCATTGATAAGGGTGATCCTAGGTTTTGGGTCAACCGTAAACACATTAAATCGCTGTGTTTGAGTAGATCTGGATTTACCTGGATGAAGCCTAATGGACATCCGGATAAACATAGGGTTTGATTTCTTACCCAAAGTTGTCTGGGTAATGCCAGGTTGACCCGGGCTTTGGACTTTACCTGTAACATACAGTATATGTATTATTTCAAGTATGAGCGTTGGATGGTGGGGTAAATGCGCGTGGAAAACGCTTAATTGGGATCAGAAATATTGTTGCATTGCTATTTTTTTAGGGCTTAATCCGTGAGAGTATCTATCCTGATCAATCATATTTGCAAAGTAATCTGTACATCCAGTATGCTCCTATGTTAGCTAGGCTTTATGTTCCAGTAGACTGTTTTACAAAGTAGATTTTATAGTTCATATGTACCTCCTACAATGTAGTGTATAGTACAAGTACCACTGTAATATACTAAGTCCATCCAATCCAGAAGATCCTCTTGTATCTGATTGTGAAGCTCCCCATATTTGCTAATTTATATAGGGTCCATGGGTGTCACCATGGAGTAGACTGTAGGTGGATTTTGGTCAGGACCTGAAGGCTCTGCTCTGATTGACTTGATATTGACCTAAAGCCAACACTTAACAGATGAAGGCATCTTTTGATTTTTTAAAGCCGAATCATTAGGCTTACACAAGGCAGCTGGGGAACTCTTTCGATGACCCCAGTCACCCCTTTGGGAGTTTGTGGGCCATGGCCCGCCTTGCCCTGAATCTTGCCACTCTATACAGCCCCTCGATTCCAAAAAGAGGAGAGGCACTCCAGATTTAGTTTGCACAGATCTTTACTTAGGATGGAGATAAAAACGTAGGAAATGAAGTTTCGTGCATACTACACTTGGAATGCCATTCGTCTTCTTGGTATCTGTGTCTGTGGCATAATGGCACCCCCTTGGGACAGCACTGGTGTGTGGTTGCTGTGAAAGGAAGGGGATCTTGTAGCTTGACCCTAATCTTTATTCTCAGTCTATACAGCCCAGTTGAAGCTTGTACTAAATATGTAGTAGGTTTTAATATTGAACTTCCAGCTAATAGCCATGTGGTGCCTCATTACTCCATGTAGTTCAGCTGAAACAAAAACATATTGCTTATTCCTAGCAGTCTGTGCAGTCTGTGCAGTTATGCCTGAACTTTCAGAGCGAAGAAAATGAAGCAGCGACTGTGCACTCACCCTTTTCAGAGCCTCAGTGTGGGCTCAGATTTATCTCTTTGACGCCCATCTGCAGGTGGTATCCTCCTCTCTTTAGTTCCAAAGTGTGGACGTTAAGTGCTCTGCGTAGTTGATCCCTGATACCGCTTCGGAGAGGCTCCCATCGCAGCGCCATCAGTCCAATCAGCAGACTGCTTATTTCCATTTCATTTCCCGAGGATCTTATCTCCGCTCCATCATGGGTCCGGACAAATATTCAGGATGGACGCAGCATTACATTCAGAGAGGCCTCATGTCCGGCGAGGCATACGGGAACTAATAGATTTCTGGTGATGTCCTTTATATTTGAGTCCTTTATATGTTAGTTCAGCTTGCCGAGTTTTGGCCTACAATGCCTGATCCTGAACCATAATGCTTCACATTTCACTGTTTAGTGAATACACCCCTGGCTAATACGACTAAAATTTTAACCCTGGGCTGACGTGGACGAGCAGCGTACGGTCAACTAAAATATTACGAAAATATCGTTACACAGCCCAATTATTTAAGGGCAAAAAATGGGAGTCAGGGAGTAATTTTAATTAGAGTTTTCCTTTAATAGACGACAACAAAAGTTTTCATTGAAAAAACCCACAAAATAAACATATTGTCTCGTAAAGTTGCTTCCATCATTTCATCCTGCAGGAAGGATTATCAAACATTTCTGTGTGGAGACTGGCCACACCCCCTCCCTCATTCCTGTCTGGAAAGGAAGCTTCAACAAGCAAAACTTTATTGCTGCTCTGACAATGAAGGAGAGGAAGGGACGGAGAGATATGATGTCAGCTGTACAGTACAGGCAGAGGGTGCAGGTTTTTATTGACAGACATTGCAAATCCTTTTATAGTACAGATATATAGTGTGATCACGCCTGCTATATGGGGACATTATGCCACGGACACACAGCTTTATAAAACTCTGAGTTAAATTTGCCAACCCTGCGTTGAATGCAGCATTCACTGCAGAGTCCCTGAAGTGCGGCGAATAGACTCGCTGAACGCCACCGTAAACCTGCCAAACGCATCTGAAAAACTACTGCAAAACCGCCGGTTCTAATCGAAAAACCGACGAATGCATCTGATGATCCACTGAACAGAACGCTGAATCGATCTGAAAAAAGCAGACAACCCGCCGAACAGACCGCCGTCCAGCCGTCGAACAAGGGTAAAAAACCCCCCCAACATTTAAAAGTTGTTGTTTTTTAAAAACAATGCATGAAAATGCCTGGGAATAATATATAAGATCCTATGAATAATAATAAAAAGGTCTGTTACAGAAAAAAAAGCCATTTTAAAGGAAATCGGGAAAAACATTTCTGCTGAAAAAATCCTGAAAAATACCTACAAAATCCTAAAAAAATCAATAAATTGTAGCACTGTGTTTAATTCCTTATTGTGGCAGTACCTATTTTTGGCCACCGGAGGGAGACAAGTGCAATGTAAGACACTGAATATTACATTGGGACTACATTTCCCGGCATGCTTTGGGAACGGACACAGGAAGTGGGTGGGACACAGGGACTTACATCCTGAGCCTCGTGGGGAGAGCTGGCAGAGCGCGCCAGGGAGTGAGAGAGACAAGACACAGTGCTGCAGAACGTAACAGTGTCCAGGCCGGAGCGCAGGTGCGGCCTGACGGAGTTACAGATCGGGTTGCTCAGCCTTACCAAAGGGAGACTCAGTGATCCACAAGATTACCCAAGCTGCTATTGCAGAAGCCAGAGGACCCCGAGTTAGGAGTACCACAGGTCGATCGGACTGGGAGAGCAGGCGGTAAGCTGGACAAGTCGCGGCAGGAGCAGAAAGCCAGACAGCGGATCCAGAAGCCAGGAGAACCCCAGTCAATATCAAGCGGAGAGACGTCCTGGGTCAAGCGGAGCCTCAAGTATCTGGCGGATGGGTGAGAGGCCTTCTAGGCCGTTGTAAAACCAAGAAAGCACGCTGCTGTTTGTTTCCAAAACCCACAGGGCCCCAACTTGACTAGTCGAAGATACCTCTTAAGAAATTCACTGGCCAGTTGAATAGTGTACCCGGGTACCATAACACACACACACTTACATTCTGGGACACAACCTGTGCGGGACTCACTCCCCAATCAAAAAGGGGTTAAAGATAATTTTCCATTTATTTTCCGCTGCGCGTTTCTCGAATTACGAAACATCGTATTTATTTTCCGCTGCGCGTTTCCTCGAAATACGAAGCATCGTATTTCTTTTCCGCTGCGCGTTTCCCGCATTACGAAGTACTGTAAATATATCTACGAACACCGTGTTATTCATTATAGGCCATTTATTCTAGTAAACTATATAATTTATAAAATCCACAACGGTGCTGGAGTATATTTATTCCCTAGTGCGGGGAGACTGACCCGAGGTTCAATTTCAGCGGCTCCTCCAGGAGTGAGCGCTACACGTGGGGACTCGTTTCCGGGATCCAGTCTCTGGAAAAACCGCATCTAAAGGGTTAAATTTGGATCCAGACACTGCTGCCGAATGGTGTGAGGAGCACAGTAGTCAGTTAGAATGTTGTATAGTCATGGATATTCCCGCAGACACTTGGGCCGAAGATCAGATTCGCCAGGCCGTGGCCGCGCTGACACCAGATCATCGGGGGTTAATCCTGGACATTAAAGAGAACCCAGATACCTCTCACATGTATGTTCTTTTTGAGTGGAGAAAGGGTGTTCCAGTGTGTTTTCAGGGCGTGAGCGTGAAGCTGACCGATGAGGTGGAAGTCCAACTGATTCAGCCAAGTGCGCCACGTGGCGAATCCGAGAGTGTTCCCGCGCCCAGTCCGTTGGCCATGATCGGGCCTGAATTTATATTGGCTATTGGAGATTTGCTGGCTAAGTGTCAGAGAACAAGCCCTCCGCACACTAACTTCGGTTATTGACGGTTGAGAAATTTTACAGGAAACGTACCAACTCCGGCGGGAGAAGAAACCTTCGAAGAATGGTGGAACAGGCGATGTAGGCTCTGGATGAGTGGGACATCCCTGAAGCCCAGAAAAAGCAAAGGATCACCGAGAGCTTAAAGGGACCTGCGTCAGAAGCGGTGAGAAACCTAAAATTGAGTAAGAAAGACTGCACTGCTCTAGATTATTTGAACGTTCTGGAGGAAGTTTTTGGGCAAACAGAAAAGGCCGCAGAGCTTGTATATCAGTATGAACACACCTACCAGCGGAAAGGAGAGAATGACCGAATACATGAGGCGCCTAGATAAGATTCTGCACCAGATACTCCTCAAGAAAGGGGCTGAACCGGCCGAAGTGGATAAGATCCGAATAAAACAGATCCTGAGGGGCTCTCAACCTCTAGATCCAGTGATGCTGCAGCTGAGAAGCAGAGCAGGTAATCAAGAGCTGAAGTACCTGGAACTGATCTGAGCTGTCAGAGAGGAGGAGGCTTTACTGGAAGAAATATCCTTCAGGCGAGGGGAAAGAGCTTACGCGCAACCTGTGAGGCATAACGACTGTTTGCAGCCTGAAAGCGACTCGTTAGATACCTACGGATCCGACGTGGACGAGCAAGAGCATCTGAACGCTTTTAAATCCACAGAGACGGCTGTCAAAGAATTATACCTCTCCGAACATGGTGAGTTGCACAAAACTGTTAAGAAAGTACAAGAAGCTCAAGCTGAATTGCAACAGGCGCACGCGAACTGTGCCGAGTATTGTTGAAGGTGACAGAGATGCAGGCAGAAATGCAGAAGTTCCTTACAGGCATACAGACAACCGGAGTTGCTGTGGCATCTAGCCAGGGTCCTTCAACCGAATCACAGCAGGCGACTGCGTCTCCGCTCTCTAAGAAGAGATGTTTCGGTTGTGGAGAAATGGGCCATTTCCGCGCACAATGCAAAGGCCGAAAGCCTGAAGGGAATAGAGTTGAGGAGCTCTTGAAAGCTTTAGAAGGACTGTTATCTACCTCACCGGCGGGAAACGCCAGAGGGCACAAGTGAAGGAGCAACCTAGGTGCCCAAAGGTCGAAACCCGCTCCAAAAATAAAGCCAGGACTAAGAGGGCGAGAGGGCCCAAAGTCTGTCCAACTGCTGAGCCTGCCAGGACTGAAAGAGTCACTCCCTTAGCATCCGGACCTACGTCATGGGGAAGCAATGCACACCCAAAACCTACACGGGCCAAGAAGAAGGCCAGGGTACAGCAAACTGGGTCTAAGTGTCCTGGTGCCACCACCAAGTTTCCTGACCAGCTGATAGGTCCTTCTCCTATTGTGCCAATCCAAGTGGAGGGAGTCTACACTAAAGCCCTGTTGGATTCAGGGGCTCAAGTGACATTGATCTACCGAGACTTCTACGAGAAACACTTGAGGCACATTCCTTTACAGAAATTGAAGGACCTGGAAATCTGGGGTATTGGAACTGATAAACTCCCTTATGACGGGTATCTACAGGTGAAGTTGGAGATTGGATCCGAAGTCATCGGACAGTCCGGAGGTTGTGATGCATTGGCCATTGTGTGTCCTCGGCCTTCAGGGGCAAACAGGAGTTCCATGATAGTGGGGACGAATACTGATTTGGTGCGACGTCTCCTGACACCTATCGTATTGGAAGAAGGTTCTACTCAAGGAGTACACCCAATGTTACGCCAGTCTATCAGAGGATGGTCGAAGAACAGAAGGCACCTGCCGAAGTGGGGCGCCTATGGAGATTAGAAGGAACAGAGAAGGTTCTGCAAGCAGGAGAAGTAGCGAGCTTACGGGCTTCAGTCAATTTGAACGGATCGCAACCAGGTCCCTATGTGGTACTGGAAACCGATTTTAATCATGGGAGTGAAGCCGGAGTCGAAGTAATTCCTGAAATAATCTCCACTAAAGCTTTGAAAAGAACACGAGGAAGAGTCTCAGTCAGCGTGTGCAATGTGTCTGATTCTCCAGTAGTCCTTAAAGCACGAATGAATATCGGGCAAGTAGCGTCTGCTACGCCTCTCTCTCCTACCGATTTAGGAGGGGGAGTGAATAAAGAGATTCCAGATGAAAGATTCTACCCCAAGGACACTCCCATTTCACCTGAATGGAAGAAACGTCTTCAATCTCAAGTTCTAAAGTGGAGAGAATTGTTCTCGAAAGATGAGTTCGACGTAGGCCTAGCTAAAAGTACTGAACACCGCATTCGATTACAAGAAGACAAGCCGTTTCGTGAAAGGTCAAGACGAGTTCCGCTGGGAGACTTGGATGATCTGCGAGAACAGCTGAATGAACTGCAAAGAACCAAGGTGAACCAAGAGTCCAAGAGTCCATACGCATCTCCAATAGTGATGGTCCGGAAGAAGAATGATTCTGTCCGCCTATGCATAGACTATCGCACGCTGAATCGGAGAACCATCCCAGACCAATATGCTACTCCTCGGATAGAAGATGCCTTACAGGGTTTGTCTGGAGCAAAATGGTTTAGTGTACTAGACCTGCGAAGTGGGTATCACCAGATACCAATGCATCCTGAAGACAAAGAGAAGACTGCATTCATCTGTCCACTGGGGTTCTTTGAATTCAACAGAATGCCTCAAGGCCTTACGGGGCTCCAGCCACGTTCCAACGGTTAATGGAGAAGACAGTCGGGGACATGAATCTGATCGAAGTATTAGTGTACCTGGATGACATAATTGTGTTCGGGAAGACTCTGGAAGAACATGAGCAACGTTTGGAGAAGGTCTTGAAGAGGCTCCATGAAGAGGGATTGAAACTGTCTCTGGAGAAATGTCAATTCTGCCTACCATCTGTTACGTATTTGGGACATGTGGTCTCAGCAGAAGGTGTTTCAACAGATCCTGGGAAGTTGGAGGCCGTAGCTTCTTGGCCTAGACCCCGAAACGTCACTGAACTTAGATCTTTCTTGAGGTTCTGTTCCTATTATCGAAGATTTGTGGGAGGATTCGCAAAAATAGCTCAACCACTGAACAAACTCCTACAGAAGGAAAGCACAGAAGAAGGCTGCAAGGTCTCTGACCGAAACCCGTCAGCTCCAGGACCAAGGAAAGCTCGAGAGTCCATACTCTACGCTGCAGAATGGACTCAGTTAACTCCAGATGGGGTCCAAGCTTTGTGTCAAGGAGCAGAGCGCCGGGTCAAGGGAGGGATTGAAGCGGAGGCCATAGGACTCATGGATGCGGCTGTTCCGGAGTTCTACTGCAACCCTAAGCAATTGAGGGATGAAAGTCTACCTACCTTTTCAAAACAGGACCTGAAAGCTGATCAGGCCAGAGACCCTTTAATTGCGTTAACCATAAAGGCCCTAACTGCGAACCAGCGTGAAATTCTACTGACCAATTCCCCAGATGGAGCCAGATTGGTCTACAAAGAGTGGGAACAGTTGAAGATGTTGGATGGGGTGGTCTACCGTAGGGGACCCTCAACCAATGCTGAAGAGACCCAACAGTTATTCCTTCCCACTAAACATAGGGAGAGTGTGCTGCGATCGCTACATGATGAGCATGGACATTTGGGCGCTGAAAGGACTTTTAAACTGGTGCGAGACAGGTTCTATTGGCCTTGCATGAGAGCTGAAGTGGAAAGTTATTGCCATTCATGTCTAAGGTGTATTCAGAGGAAGACCCTACCGACCCGAACCGCTCCAATGAGCCATCTGCAGAGTCAGGGACCCATGGATTTGGTGTGCATTGACTTCCTGTGCTTAGAGCCGGATGCTAGTGGGCAAGGGAATATTTTAGTAGTGACTGATCACTTCACACGTTACGCCCAAGCCTTTTCCACGAGAGACCAACGCGCTCCGACATTAGCAAAGGTTCTGATGGAGAAGTTCTTTGTTCACTACGGCCTACCAAGGAGAATACACTCTGATCAGGGTAGAGACTTTGAAAGCCGGCTTGTTGGGCAATTGTTGGAACTGTTGGGAATCCAAAAGACCCGAACTACACCATATCACCCTCAAGGTGATGCTCAGCCTGAAAGGTTTAATCGCACGCTGCTAAATATGCTGGGGACATTGTCAAACACAGAGAAGCAGAGATGGAGTCGTCACATAGCTACTCTGGTGCATACATATAACAGTACGGAGAGTGACGCCACTGGATACTCACCGTACCGTCTTATGTTCGGAAGAGAAGCTCGACTGCCGGTTGATTTGGCGTTTGGGTTATCTCTAGACCAGACGTCGGTAGCTTCCCATAGAAATTACGTGGATAGACTTCGAAAGAATCTGGCCTCTGCATTTGAACAGGCCCGTCTGACCTCAGGAAACAGGGAGCAAAGGAACAAAAGGAACTATGACTTGAAAGTTCGGATACAGGATCTTCAACCCGGTGATAGGGTTTTGTTGAAGAACTTGGGGGCTGCTGCGACGCAAAAGTTGGCGGATAGATGGAGTTCTCAAGTCTACATTGTCTGCAAGCAACTGCCGGGTCTGCCGGTGTATCAGATCCGGCCGGATGGAAAGGCTGGGCCTCTTAAGAACTGGCACCGGAATCATTTGTTACCTTTGAGAGAGGCTGTGAGGATACCAGTTGGGGACGAACTTTCTCTGCCAAATCCGCCTGCTCCACGTTTGCCTCCCGTTACTCGGTCTCAGCAGACCCGGGCTGTCGAAGAGAGCGAAAGGGACAGTGAGGAAGAGAGTTTTTGTCTGGACTGGATGCGCTCACCGGAACCTGAAGAGGTTATCGCGGTTCCTGAACGGTGGGAAAGTAATTTGAGGCCGGAAGCTCCTGAATTTCAGTTAGAAGTTCCTGAGACTATTGCAATCCCTGTAGTTCCTGAAGCTGAATCTTATGACTACAGTTCTATGCCTTCACTGAAGGGATCATACTCCGAAGAGGTGGTAGAAAGAAGGACTGAGCCAGCGCCTATAGTACTTCCACCTGAAAAGGAACTGATTGAGCCAGAACCAAAACGCTCTGTTCGACCGCCCCAGCGACTCACCTATGACTCACCAGGACATAGCACTGAAGAGGCTGTCACCACAGCGCGAAGGTTGCCCGAAGTGTCTGCTATGTTAGCTGAGGTAGCCCAAAGCATGAGTCAACTTGAGGAAGTGTATCTAACCCACTGTATGCTTACTGCTGAGCCTGTATATGTTGCCTAAACTGTGTTGAAATGTAATGTAACTGTTGCACCTCCTTGGAGAGACCCAAGAGTTCTAGGAGGGGGAGAGTGTAGCGCTGTGTTTAATTCCTTATTGTGGCAGTACCTATTTTTGGCCACCGGAGGGAGACAAGCGCAATGTAAGACACTGAATATTACATTGGGACTACATTTCCCGGCATGCTTTGGGAACGGACACAGGAAGTGGGTGGGACACAGGGACTTACATCCTGAGCCTCGTGGGGAGAGCTGGCAGAGCGCGCCAGGGAGTGAGAGAGACAAGACACAGTGCTGCAGAACGTAACAGTGTCCAGGCCGGAGCGCAGGTGCGGCCTGACGGAGTTACAGATCGGGTTGCTCAGCCTTACCAAAGGGAGACCCAGTGATCCACAAGATTACCCAAGCTGCTATTGCGGAAGCCAGAGGACCCCGAGTTAGGAGTACCGCAGGTCGATCGGACTGGGAGAACAGGCGGTAAGCTGGACAAGTCGCGACAGGAGCAGAAAGCCAGACAGCGGATCCAGAAGCCAGGAGAACCCCAGTCAATATCAAGCGGAGAGACGTCCTGGGTCAAGCGGAGCCTCAAGTATCTGGCGGATGGGTGAGAGGCCTTCTAGGCCGTTGTAAAACCAAGAAAGCACGCTGCTGTTTGTTTCCAAAACCCACAGGGCCCCAACTTGACTAGTCGAAGATACCTCTTAAGAAATTCACTGGCCAGTTGAATAGTGTACCCGGGTACCATAACACACACACACACTTACATTCCGGGACACAACCTGTGCGGGACTCACTCCCCAATCAAAAAGGGGTTAAAGATAATTTTCCATTTATTTTCCGCTGCGCGTTTCTCGAATTACGAAACATCGTATTTATTTTCCGCTGCGCGTTTCCTCGAAATACAAAGCATCGTATTTCTTTTCCGCTGCGCGTTTCCCGCATTACGAAGTACTGTAAATATATCTACGAACACCATGTTATTCATTATAGGCCATTTATTCTAGTAAACTATATAATTTATAAAATCCACAATGGTGCTGGAGTATATTTATTCCCTACTGCGGGGAGACTGACCCGAGGTTCAATTTCAGCGGCTCCTCCGGGAGTGAGCGCTACAAAATAAAGAGACTTTTAGCTGCAATTGAAAAGAATAAACATTTGAATAAATATTTAAGAAAAGCGGGGATTTCTTTTTACATTGAAACCTCTGGGATTTGCTTTATTAAACCTGTTGATTAAAACCACCAAAAATCTGCGCATTTCTCTGACATTTCTCTACTGTTCGGTGTCTCTGAATAGATTAACCATTGCTTCTCTATGGGGGATTTCACTGTCCTCGAACAGGCACTGTATTTTGCTGGCAATTTGCCAATATTTGGTGAATCGCAGCTTTTTGAATACCCGAATGGCAACTAAAGTGCACCGTACGGGGAAATGCACTGTTCGGCGCAATTTTGTGGCCACTTTGGTGCTTTTTCAATAACCCTGGTAAAATACTTAATAAATAAATAAATAATATATGGTTGACGACTAAAAAAAAAGGAAAAGGAGACAAAGCAAGAAGGGGGAGATGTCAGTTCAGGAATTTCTGAAGGGTATGGATTTTTTGTAAACTACCTTTTTTATTTCGCTATTTTTCCTTTCTAACATATTTACAAAAAAACACTTTATATTCACAAAAATTGCTTTTTTATTCCCAAAAATTATCAATGTAGATATTGCTGTATAGCCTATATTTAGCACAAATACTTGGCTCTCATTTCTCTATTCGTGAAATAAATATGCATGGTTGAAAAATGGTTAAAAGGGATTTATCGGATTTACTACCCAGGAACTACCACTTACTGATTTATTACTGTATCTTGACGACTGCCTCATATATTATGTGATGTCTCACTTTATTTTTTATATTCTAAAAAAAACGTAATAAAACCTTTATTGCAATAAAAAAAAAGGAATTTATCGGACTTGCGAGATAAAGATCTAAATATCTAAATTATAAAAAAATAAAAAAATCACACTTGTGGTGGGATTGTCCGAAGGTTCAGGTGTTCTGGAGGGCGGTATGCAGACTGTTGTCTTCCATTTTTCATAGGCCCATTGACCTGGACCCATGGGATTTCATACTGTCACGCACTGTTCGGGGCCTGTCCAGTCTGGAGGAGGTGCTGTTCTGGAGCATACTTCTGAAGACCCACCGCTCCCTGGAGTCCAAGTGGCTTGGCTTACGATACCCCACACATGTGAACGGTGATGGCTAAGGTGGCTGATGCTAGATTGATGGAGGAACTTATGGCTATTGTCCGACAGTCTATCCCTAAATTTGAAAAAACTTGGCGCCCATTGGACGAATATACTGGGGCCAGGGTTGGACTGGGACAAAAAAGTGTCCCTCGACTTCGTCTAGACCAGCCCAGTCTGATATGCAAACACGCAGGGCCGGATTAACATCTCTATGGGCGGAGCTAAAGATTTTGTTTGGATTTCTTGTCACTTAATGAAATTAAAACATATTTTATATTATTTAAAATTGCGTGCAATTTCGGTGCTTTGTGTTTCGCTGCATTTCAACGCTCTTCAGTGATTCCATTTCGCCGAAAATATAGTGAATTCACTATTTAGTGAATGTTCACCGTGTTTTGCTGAAATTGGAATCATCGAAACAGTTATTGGACGACGGCGAAATCTGCAGAATTACGCAAATAACCGCTGAATCGCGCCCAAACGGCATCGGAAAATTCCTCTGAACTGAATTTTTTTTTTCTCCCATACTTCTAATAGGAGCTTAATTCAATAAAAATGTGTCTAAATAATAAAAAAAGGTCCATTAAATAATAATACAAAATTAAAAAGTCTTTTAAAAAACAAAAAATGTCTAATAAAATACAAAAAAATACAAGAGGATCGTTTATATAAATTACAAAATAAAAAGTGTGTTTGCAAAATATAAAAAGAATGGTGTTTTAAAAAAAGAAATAAAAAAGGTGTTTTAACAACGGAAAAAAGTTGTTTAAAAAAGAAGAAAAAAGATGTTTAAAAATAAATGGCACCCCCAGGCTCAGCCGGTGGCCAGGCCCAGGCTCAGCCAACACCCCGGCCCACTGAATCATCGGCCCACCGGGAATCTCCCGGTAGTCTCGATGGCCAGTACAGGCCTGACTGGGGCTATTCCATAAGCAACCCGGCCTAGTGCATCAGAGGGAGGGTGTTCTTTATTCCCCACGTTGCGCTGGTGAGATAGTTCCCTGGATGAATTTATTATTTTATCTTATTTATCTTTATTATTTATTTATTTTTTTCTTTAATGATTTTTACTTTCCTGTTTTGATTTTATTTTTGTCCTTACTCCCCTTTCTAATTTTCTGTTTGGTTTATTGCGCTGGGTATGGTTTCTACGATGCCTCTGCTAAACTGTGCTTGTGCTTGATTTATATACCTGTTGTATTCTTAAAAACCTGAAAATAAAGAATTAAAATAAATAAATACAAATAATAATAATAAAAAAAATCCACCAAACTCCAGCCATGTGAATAATGCCCCCATTCAGCACACACCGTATAGCGAATACACCAGGAAACAATGAGAGGGGAGACAGATAATATATATTTTTAAAGTAATTATGAAGCCAAAAATTCTGCGCAATGTAATATTTTCTTTGCTCGTGTTTACCAGATCCCCCCCCTGAAAATTCCTCCTATTTTAGAGGGTCGCTTTCCTCTCTGCGGTCTATTAAACCCACCTGTTGTAAAGGCTACAGGTGTTTTCCATGTAAAAATAGCAAATTAATATGTTAAAATATGCAATTACTCAAAAATTATTATTGGTTTTTTTTTCTCTTTATCTTTGTTGAGCGGGTAGAAGGTGTTATTATTCCCTTAAAACTGTACAAATAATTATAATTAAAGATATATAGTAAAGGATCTCGTAAGACTGGCTATTAAAGTCATGACATCATATATATGAGGCAATAAAATACCTCCCAGGTTTTCCCATTAAGCGTTACCATATGATTTCAGACGCTGGGTTTGTGGCGCGGAGGCTGCAGGTTGAACGCGGCGCTGAATGGGTTACATCCATTTGCTTTTCTAATATAAACCTAATATGACATAATGTGTAATCTAATTTGGAAATTACAGTTTGCT
>CM019070.1:14187470-14202470 GCA_009667805.1 Leptobrachium leishanense
TTGGGGCATTTTCCCTTCAGTTTTGTCTTCAGCAAGTGAAATGCATGCTCAATGGGATTCAGGTCAGGTGATTGACTTGGCCATTGCATAACATTCCACTTCTGTCCTTTCAAAAACTCTTTGGTTGCTTTTGCAGTATGCTTTGGGTCATTGTCCATCTGCACTGTGAAGCGCCGTCCAATGAGTTCTGCAGCATTTGGCAGAATGTGAGCAGATAATGTTGCCCGAAACACTTCATAATTCATCCTGCTGCTTTTGTCAGCAGCCATATCATCAATAAATACAAGAGAACCAGTTCCATTGGCAGCCATACATGCCCACGCCATGACACTACCACCACCATGCTTCACTGATGAGGTGGTATGCTTAGGATCATGAGCAGTTCCTTTCCTTCTCCATACTCTTCTCTTCCCATCACTCTGGTACAAGTTGATCTTGGTCTCATCTGTCTATAGGATCTTGTTCCAGAACTGTGAAGGCTTTGTTGGGTGTTGTTTGGCATTCTCTAATCTGGCCTTATTGTTTTTGAGGTTCACCAATGGTTTACATCTTGTGGTGAACCCTCTGTATTCACTCTGGTGAAGTCTTCTCTTGATTGTTGACTTTGACACACATACACCTACCTCCTGGAGAGTGTTCTTGATCTGGCCAACTGTTGTGAAGGGTGTTTTCTTCACCAGGGAAAGAATTCTTCGGTCATCCACCACAGTTGTTTTCCGTGGTCTCCCGGGTCTTTTGGTGTTGCTGAGCTCACCGGTGCGTTCTTTCTTTTTGAGAATGTTCCAAACAGTTGTTTTGGCCACACCTAATGTTCTTGCTATCTCTCTGATGGGTTTGTTTTGTTTCTTCAGCCTAATGATGGCTTTGCTTCACTGATAGTGACAGCTCTTTGGATCTCATCTTGAGAGTTGACAGCAACAGATTCCAAATGCAAATAGCACACTTGAAATGAACTCTGGGCCTTTTATCTGCACATTGTAATTGGGGTAATGAGGGAATATCACACACCTGGTCATGGAACAGCTGAGAAGCCAATTGTCCCATTACTTTTGGTCCCTTAACAAGTGGGAGGCACATCTGCAAACTGCTGTAAATCCTACACCGTTCACCTGAGTTGGATGTACATACCCTCAAATTAAAGCTGAGAGTCTGCAGTTAAAACACATTCAGGGTTATCCAAAGAGATCCGAATTGCTTGAGAAAGGTAACCGAACGCTGAAAATCAGCGTTCGGTTACCTTTCCTGGCCATTCGGCTATCCAGAGAGCAGGCAATTCGCCAAATCCTAGCGAATTGCCTGAACATACGGTGCCTGTTCGGTGCCTGTTCGAGGGCAGTGAAAACCCCATGAAAAAGCACTGCTTCGGCTATTCAGAGAACACAAACCAGCAGTGAAAGGTTCCCGAAATGCCCTGCCATTCGGTGGTTTAATTCGGCAGGTTTATTCAGGGAATCCCATAGGCTTCAATGTTAAAAATATTCCCGTTTTAATTCAATATCTAATAAACCGTTCATTATAAAATTCTGCAGTAAAGAGTTTCTTTATTTATAGATTTTTTAGGATACTTTAAGCATTTTTCTTAAATTTGTTTTTTTTTTAAAAGTCCGATTTTTTTTAAAAAAAAATTTAAGTTTACTTCTTTTTTTTGTAACAGCCCTCTTTATTATCATTCCCTGGACCTCATATGTAAATTGCAGACATTTTCGCTCAGTAGTTTCTTTGCAAACAGCGTTTCAATTTCACACATTCATACAAACGGTTTTGCTAATTTATTCACCTCCATCGTCTGCGTCTCAGCTGCTTCGCTGCGTGTGATCGGCTCCTGCTCGGGCTTTTCTACGGGTTTATCCAGATGTTTTTGAGGGTTTTCTGCGTGCATTCGGTGGGTTTTGAGGTTAGTTTTCGGTGGGTTTACGGCAGCTTTTCCCTGCAATTCGGGGACCCTGTGGTGTTTGCTGAATACACCGCAGGGTCACCGAAATGGGATCGGCAAAAGGAACCGAATTGAAGAGAACGAAAAGTCACCGAACGTGCGGTGACTTTTCGAATCTCTTTGGATAACCCTGATAGTGTTTGTTTCATTCCAACTCCATTGTGGTGGTGTATAGAGCCAAAGATGTTAGAATTGTGTCCATGTCCCAATATTTCTGGACCTGACTGTATCTATCTATCTCTAACTGTATCTATTTATATCTATCCATCTCATATCTATCTATCTATCTATCTATCTATCTATATCTATCTATCTATCTATCTATCTATCTATCTATGTATCTATCTATCTATCTATATCTATCTATCTATCTATCTATCTATCTATCCAGCTGTCATATATTCATATATCAATCAATCTATCCAAATATTTATCAAACATCAATATATCTCTATAGCTATCTATCTGTACATCTATCTCTCTATCTATCTGATGAAATTTCGGTACTTTGCACTTCGGTGAACTCTGACGATTCCATTTTGCTGAAACTACGGTGAATTCACTATTCACCGTAGGATCACCGTAGCGCAGCAAAGATGGAGTCGCCGAAGCCTTATGAGAAATTTGGCGAACGTCACCGAAGAGCGCCGAAGAGCGACGAACTGGCCATTCGGAACTTTCCTATTCTCCTAATAGGTGATTAAACCAATAAAAATGTATTAAAATGTGTCTAAATAAAAGAAAAAAATAATAAAATAGGTCTGTTACAAAATAAAAAAATGCCTTTTAAAAAAGTTGGGAAACAGAAATTTTGTCAAAAAAATACAAACAGATTTTCCAAAAAAATAAATAAAGGCCTTTTTGCTGAAAATAGAAAGAATAATTTTTTAAAATTGAAAAATGGTATTACTTTTTTTTACATTGAATCCTATGGGATTCGCCTGTTTAAACCTGTCGATTTGAATCACTGAAAAATTCCTAAAAAATCTTGAAAAAATCAATAATTAAGGAAATTTTTTGCTGCAGTTGAAAATAATAAACGGTTGAATAAACATTTAAGTAAAACGGTGAAGATTTTTTACATTGAAGCCTATGGGATTCGCCTGATTAACCCTGTCGAAAGAAATCACCGAAAATCTGGGCATTTCACTGACATTTTGGTGCAGTTCAGCGTTCTCTGAATAGAGTAACCATTGCTTTTCTATGGGACAATTTTGCTGCCGCCGAAGATTGACGAAATGCACCGTATTTCTCCAGTGTTTGGAGAATTTACAGTTTAGTGAAACTATCTGCCACGGAATTGCATCAAACGGTGAAATTCACCGTTCAGTGCACTTCGGGGCTTAGTGAATAACCCCTTGTACTATCTATAAATATCTGTCTATCCTATATATACAGTATATACAGGGCTCAAAATTTCAAGTCCCAAGATACTAGCCAGACATTAAGAGTTACTCGCCACCAGTTGCCCCACCTATCCCCTGCCCTTAACCCCGCCCTTAACTCCTCCCCTAAACACGCCCTCTTAAAATATCTTAAAAAATGACAGTTAAATGTTTTATTCAGAATAAAGTTACAAAAATAAATAACATTAACAATTAATGTTAATTACATAGGCACAGGTCCCCTTAAATAGGCACAGGTCCCCTTAAATAGGCACAGGCCCGTAGTCACTCACCAGTGCAACTCCCAGGTGGCAGATCGGGCCTCAGCTGGTCTTCCTTTGTTCTTGCCTGGCAGCCTTCCGCGCTCTCACCAGGGGTGGATCCAGACACAGGTGTGGGGGGGGCATTCTACCAGTTTTGGCCAAGAGCTGGTGTTGGGTTCGCAGTGACAGGCAGATATATATGCCCCCAGCTCACATGGATATATATATTGCCCCAGCTCACACATGGGTATATAGCCGCAGCTCACACATGGGTATATAGCCCCAGCTCGCACATGGGCGTATAGCCCCAGCTCACACATGGGTATATAGCCCCAGCTCACACATGGGTATATAGCCCCAGCTCACACATGGGTGTATAGCCCCAGCTCACACATGGGTGTATAGCCCCAGCTCACACATGGGTGTATAGCCCCAGCTCACACATGGGCGTATAGCCCCAGCTCACACATGGGCGTATAGCCCCAGCTCACACATGGGTATATAGCCCCAGCTCACACATGGGTGTATAGCCCCAGCTCACACATGGGTGTATAGCCCCAGCTCACACATGGGCGTATAGCCCCAGCTCACACATGGGTATATAGCCCCAGCTCACACATGGGCGTATAGCCCCAGCTCACACATGGGTGTATAGCCCCAGCTCACACATGGGTATATAGCCCCAGCTCACACATGGGTGTATAGCCCCAGCTCACACATGGGCGTATAGCCCCAGCTCACACATGGGTGTATAGCCCCAGCTCACACATGGGTATATAGCCCCAGCTCACACATGGGTGTATAGCCCCAGCTCACACATGGGTATATAGCCCCAGCTCACACATGGGTGTATAGCCCCAGCTCACACATGGGTGTATAGCCCCAGCTCACACATGGGTGTAGAGCCCCCAGCTCACACATGGGTGTATAGCCCCAGCTCACACATGGGTATATAGCCCCAGCTCACACATGGGTGTATAGTCCCAGCTCACACATGGGTATATAGCCCCAGCTCACACATGGGTGTATAGCCCCCAGCTCACACATGGGTGTATAGTCCCAGCTCACACATGGGTATATAGCCCCAGCTCACACATGGGTATATAGCCCCAGCTCACACATGGGTATATAGCCCCAGCTCACACATGGGTGTATAGCCCCAGCTTACACATGGGTATATAGCCCCAGCTCACACATGGGTGTATAGCCCCAGCTCACACATGGGTATATAGCCCCAGCTCACACATGGGTGTATAGCCCCAGCTCACACATGGGTGTATAGCCCCAGCTCACACATGGGTGTATAGCCCCCAGCTCACACATGGGTGTATAGCCCCAGCTCACACATGGGTGTATAGCCCCCAGCTCACACATATATGCAGCTTGGCCGCTCGCTGGCAACCACCTGACCAGCTGCGCAGCCAGTCAGATGGTTCTGATCCCAGGCGAGCGGACAAGCTGCATATCAGCGGCCGCTCGCCTCCTTGGGACAGCTGAAGAACGCCGGCGGTGATTTTCCCTCCTGGATCCGCCCCTGGCTGCAGCGTGCCTCCCACACTCATAACACGAGTCTGGGAACGGCACGCTGCAGTGGTGCCGCCCCCTCCCGCGCATCACCTGACCCCTCCTATGTGATGCGTCGCACACTCGCAGCGTATGATGCATCACATGGGTGGGCAGGTGACCCGCAAACGCGGACATCACGGGCTGCGCGGAGGGGGCAGCGCCGATCAGAGACAGCTCCGGATTCGGACTCCAAGAGTCCAATACCGGAGCTGTGAATTAAGGCGGTAGCACACTTATCCTGGCCCCAGCACGGGTCAGTCCACCCCACTCGCCCTCAGATAATTTCCACTTGCCGAATGCGAGCAGGCGAGTGGAAATTTTGGGGGCTGGTATATATATATACAGTTGTGTTCAAAATTATTCAACCCCCACTGAAATTGAGTGTTTTGGCCAGTTTGACATTGATTTTGATCATTCAGTCATCTTGCTTACAATTAAATCAAAGAGGCACGTGTAGGTCAGACAAATATAACATAACAAAGGTAAGGGAGGGTTCGGTGGAGGCGCTCGTAAGTAAGGATAAAGTGGAAATATATGGAAATGCTGCCAACTAGAAGGGGGCACAGGCTCTCGACGAATGTGCAGGTAGAGTCAGCAAAAAAGTAGGATTTACTAGTGGCGCAGTGATTTCAATTACTCCTTAAACAGTGCCTGGAAGGCTAATTGCATGTACCACACAGGTCATCAGTATGCAATACAAAGTGCGAATGCAAATCACGAAGGGTATGGAAAATCACAATATTCGGTATATGCAATATATTAAAGTGCAGTAGCGGTAATTATAGTAAAGTGCGAGTGCACCAGTGATATAAAGTGCAGGTGCAACAAAAAGGACAATGCAGCGGTGGAAGTAAAATCCAGTTAAAATACTCAGTCTAGTCCATGAAAAAAAGGGGGGGGAAGAGAACTTTCGGCAAATGGTCAAGAAAAGTCTACGATGTTAATGTTCCAGTTCCTAGGTGGACGGGTAGTGCATCAAAGGTGCTTGAGATTATTTCAATATTACCCCTTCCACATTTGTTGCAAATTTGCTGGGCGTGTCAGCTCCTCTGGTGGTCTCGATGAGCTCCACAGCAAAAATATAAAGAAAAAGGGGAGAGAGAGGAATGATAGTGTAGAAATCCTCTATACGGATGTGTTATAGTAGGTAAAATTGCACACTTACAAATTCCAGAGCCTAATTGGATCCAGGCTCTGGAGTGAAACGCCTTGTGCCTTAATCTAGGGTGGTCACTGCCCTTCTTTAAAAGGTCTTCTTACTCCACCTCAGCCGGGGGACACAAAAAATAAAAGAGAGACAGCGCTCTCATAGCATGATACCAGTTATACAGAATGCTTTAGGAGAGGAGACAGTTTTTCACTCACCTATACAGGAGCCTTTCGGGTCCAGGCTCAACTGTTATGCTTGTGGAGTTCCTTATCGGTGAACTCCTAGACCTCTTTCGCTGCTCACTTTGCGTCACTCTGCACCTGGTCGTAGTTCGCTGGATACCTCCAATACATTCAATGACTGGTGTAGTGAGTGTAAAAAAACTGAAAGGGTCTTGGGAGTGAATAAAAACAGTAGGTTTATTGTGCAAATTTAACAAGAATAACTAAAGTGCATAAATAACATATGGATATACAATTATAGGTATATAGGAGTACAGGGGGAAGAATGGGGAACGAGACGCGTTTCGGTGCAGCCTGCACCTTCTTCAGTCGGTAAAGAGTGAATGGGGGGGGATCTGAGGCCTCTTGGGGGTCCTCTTTTTATTTGAAAATCGGAGGCAGTGTCTCTGTAGGTGCCGGGAGTGGACTTCCGGGTTCGTGTGGCGCCGTAACCATGTGACGTCTATTGCGTCATCAGTCAGCGTCGCGGCCATCTTGGATATGCGTTTCACCGCGTTATTTGCGTTCCACTTCATACTGCGTGCCGTTGAGTGTGTGTGTGAAGTTGTCGGGGGTCCACAACGGTCTATATGGTGCACCACTGCCACATATATTAAATCAGGGGAGGGAGAACATTAAAACAGGGGGTAATTGCCGATGTGTGGGTCTGGTTGATGGGACCTATGGGGGTTTATGTGTATATAACGCGGTACAAAAGCCACATAACGGGGGTGAAATCCACACCAGTCTATATGGTGTCTTAGAAATAAGCTCAAATAGGGAGATGGAAAGGGGAGTAATTCCTTATGCACAAGGCATTTAAATGGGACCAATTGAAGGTATGGTAATACCTATTTGTATAAGCCACATGAAGATGGGTGTGGATGGTCCATACAGTGTATAATTGGTTATATGTATGCGGGGCCCTGGATTCCATTTAACAAGGATAATTTTACATAAGTGGCACTCAAAAAACCATTCACATGATAAAAACATTACAATGAATTATAAAATAGAGGAGGACCAAACCTATCACTGGTCAACTTGTAAAATGGTCATAAAAGCATTGAATATCAGTCAAAAATAAACCCAAAAAACTTTGAGTAAAAGGATTAAAAGGTGGTTAATACAGTGTATCTATAAGAGAAATAAAATAGGGAGAGATTGAACTTGATAAAAACTGCAACGGGGGTAAACATAAAATCAGAAATAGGGTGTTAATTAAAAAAATGGCAGAGCTCGAAATCGGCATTGAGACCTTGGGGCTGCAACGTGTCCAGTTTGAAAATCATGCTCATTTCGGTTTGTCCGATAATTTTTTCGAAATTACCGCCTCTCCATGGTGTTTCTACTTTCTTTATTCCTATAAATTTCAGGCCTTCTGGTTCTGTGCATGTTTCAGTTTAAAATGCAATGGGACACTGTGATTTTCTAGTCCGTTTCTAATGTTCCTAATGTGTTCTTGTATGCGCACATTGAGTGGTCTAGTTGTCCTTGCCACATATTTCAGGCCACATGGGCAGATCAGTAGGTATATCACATTCTTTGTGAAGCATGATCACGTCTTTGATTGTTATTGGTCCTGTGATGCCGTCTAGTGTTGTGATGACTTGTTTCTTACTGCGCGTGTTTCTGCAGTTTAGACAGTTCCCACATTGGTGAAAGCCTTTTTGGATGTTAAAGTGGTTAGAACGCGTAGTATTCTTCTGTGCATGTTTATGTGTGAGTTTCATTTTTAAATTATTCACACCACGGCAGATGATCCTTGGATTTTCTGGTAGGCAGTCTTTCAATATGGGTCTTTCCTCAAGTTGGCCAATATTTTCTTATGGTTCGTCTAACTATTTTATTTTGGGCATTGTAGGTAAAGATAAATGTACGTTCGAGTTGGGCCCTGCAGGTTCACTTTTTTTCTTATTTTTCAATAGATCATGTTGTTGTAGATTCCTACTTCAGATCTGGATTTTTCTAGTATGTGTGTGTCATATCCTTTTTCGATAAAATCGTCTTTCAGTTGGTTTGACTGTGTGTCGTATGTGCTGAGGTCTGTGCAATTTCTTCTAATGCGTAGAAACTGGCCTTTTGGCACTCCGTCTATCCATTGTGGCAAGTGGCAACTAGTTTTCTCGATAAAACTGTTTACATCAACTGGCTTAAAAAATGTTTTTGAAGCCATTGACCACTTTCTAAAGAAAGCTGACAAATTGCAACCAGAACAAATCGTGTTCATTTTAGAAGGTATTCGTCTGATTTTAGAAAATAATTATTTTTATTTTAATGAAGATTTTTATTTGCAGCTCAACGGTACAGCAATGGGAAACCGTTTGCCCCGTCATATGCTAATCTTTTTATGGCCCACTGGGAGGAATCCTTTTGTCTCTGTATCAGGAAAATTTAGTCTGTTACAAGAGATACATCGACGATATCTTTTTAATCTGGAAAGGAGGAGAAAATGTTTTGCGAGAATTTTTAACTAAACTAGATCAGAACAACAGGGGAATTAAACTTACAACAACATGGAGCAACGTAAATATTAACTTTTTAGATCTGAATATTTATATTCAAGATAACACGATAAGGACCAAAACATTTTTTAAGCCAGTTGATGTAAACAGTTTTATCGAGAAAACTAGTTGCCACTTGCCACAATGGCTAGACGGAGTGCCAAAAGGCCAGTTTCTACGCATTAGAAGAAATTGCACAGACCTCAGCACATACGACACACAGTCAAACCAACTGAAAGACGATTTTATCGAAAAAGGATATGACACACACATACTAAAAATCCAGATCTGAAGTAAGGAATCTACAACAACATGATCTATTGAAAAATAAGAAAAAAAGTGAACCTGCAGGGCCCAACTCGAACGTACCATTTATCTTTACCTACAATGCCAAAATAAAATAGTTAGACGAACCATAAGAAAATATTGGCCAATCTTGAGGAAAGACCCAATATTGAAAGACTGCCTACCAGAAAATCCAAGGATCATCTGCCGTGGTGTGAATAATTTAAAAATGAAACTCACACATAAACATGCACAGAAGAATACTACGCGTTCTAACCACTTTAACATCCAAAAAGGCTTTCACCAATGTGGGAACTGTCTAAACTGCAGAAACACGCGCAGTAAGAAACAAGTCATCACAACACTAGACGGCATCACAGGACCAATAACAATCAAAGACGTGATCACCTGCTTCACAAAGAATGTGATATACCTACTGATCTGCCCATGTGGCCTGAAATATGTGGGAAGGACAACTAGACCACTTAATGTGCGCATACAAGAACACATTAGGAACATTAGAAACGGACTAGAAAATCACAGTGTCCATTGCATTTTAAACTGAAACATGCACAGAACCCAGAAGGCCTGAAATTTATAGGAATAAAGAAAGTAGAAACACCATGGAGAGGCGTAATTTCGAAAAAATTATCGGACAAACCGAAATGAGCATGATTTTCAAACTGGACACGTTGCAGCCCCAAGGCCTCAATGCCGATTTCGAGCTCTGCCATTTTTTTAATTAACACCCTATTTCTGATTTTATGTTTACCCCCGTTGCAGTTTTTATCAAGTTCAATCTCTCCCTATTTTATTTCTCTTATAGATACACTGTATTAACCACCTTTTAATCCTTTTACTCAAAGTTTTTTGGTTTATTTTTGACTGATATTCAATGCTTTTTTATGACCATTTTACAAGTTGACCAGTGATAGGTTTGGTCCTCCTCTATTTTATAATTCATTGTAATGTTTTTATCATGTGAATGGTTTTTTGAGTGCCACTTATGTAAAATTATCCTTGTTAAATGGAATCCAGGGCCCCGCATACATATAACCAATTATACACTGTATGGACCATCCACACCCATCTTCATGTGGCTTATACAAATAGGTATTACCATACCTTCAATTGGGTCCCATTTAAATGCCTTGTGCATAAGGAATTACTCCCCTTTCCATCTCCCTATTTGAGCTTATTTCTAAGACACCATATAGACTGGTGTGGATTTCACCCCCGTTATGTGGCTTTTGTACCGCGTTATATACACATAAACCCCCATAGGTCCCATCAACCAGACCCACACATCGGCAATTACCCCCTGTTTTAATGTTCTCCCTCCCCTGATTTAATATATGTGGCAGTGGTGCACCATATAGACCGTTGTGGACCCCCGACAACTTCACACACACACTCAACGGCACGCAGTATGAAGTGGAACGCAAATAACGCGGTGAAACGCATATCCAAGATGGCCGCGACGCTGACTGATGACGCAATAGACGTCACATGGTTACGGCGCCACACGAACCCGGAAGTCCACTCCCGGCACCTACAGAGACACTGCCTCCGATTTTCAAATAAAAAGAGGACCCCCAAGAGGCCTCAGATCCCCCCCATTCACTCTTTACCGACTGAAGAAGGTGCAGGCTGCACCGAAACGCGTCTCGTTCCCCATTCTTCCCCTGTACTCCTAATACCTATAATTGTATATCCATATGTTATTTATGCACTTTAGTTATTCTTGTTAAATTTGCACAATAAACCTACTGTTTTTATTCACTCCCAAGACCCTTTCAGTTTTTTTACACTCACTACACCAGTCATTGAATGTATTGGAGGTATCCAGCGAACTACGACCAGGTGCAGAGTGACGCAAAGTGAGCAGCGAAAGAGGTCTAGGAGTTCACCGATAAGGAACTCCACAAGCATAACAGTTGAGCCTGGACCCGAAAGGCTCCTGTATAGGTGAGTGAAAAACTGTCTCCTCTCCTAAAGCATTCTGTATAACTGGTATCATGCTATGAGAGCGCTGTCTCTCTTTTATTTTTTTGTGTCCCCCGGCTGAGGTGGAGTAAGAAGACCTTTTAAAGAAGGGCAGTGACCACCCTAGATTAAGGCACAAGGCGTTTCACTCCAGAGCCTGGATCCAATTAGGCTCTGGAATTTGTAAGTGTGCAATTTTACCTACTATAACACATCCGTATAGAGGATTTCTACACTATCATTTCCTCTCTCTCCCCTTTTTCTTTATATTTTTGCTGTGGAGCTCATCGAGACCACCAGAGGAGCTGACACGCCCAAGCAAATTTGCAACAAATGTGGAAGGGGTAATATTGAAATAATCTCAAGCACCTTTGATGCACTACCCGTCCACCTAGGAACTGGAACATTAACATCGTAGACTTTTCTTGACCATTCGCCGAAAGTTCTCTTCCCCCCCCCTTTTTTTCATGGACTAGACTGAGTATTTTAACTGGATTTTACTTCCACCGCTGCATTGTCCTTTTTGTTGCACCTGCACTTTATATCACTGGTGCACTCGCACTTTACTATAATTACCGCTACTGCACTTTAATATATTGCATATACCGAATATTGTGATTTTCCATACCCTTCGTGATTTGCATTCGCACTTTGTATTGCATACTGATGACCTGTGTGGTACATGCAATTAGCCTTCCAGGCACTGTTTAAGGAGTAATTGAAATCACTGCGCCACTAGTAAATCCTACTTTTTTCCAAATATAACATAACATTTATAATGAAATAACCACAAATGTCTTTTCTGTGCTCACATCATTATCAGTTTTATTCAACCCCCAAGTGACATTCAATCTTAGTACTTAGTACAACATCCTTTTACAGTTATAACAGCTTTTAAACGTGAAGCATAGCTTGACACAAGTGTCTTGCAGCGATCTACGGGTATCTTCGCCCATTCGTCATGGGCAAAAGCCTCCAGTTCAGTCACATTCTTAGGCTTGCGCACTGCAACTGCTTTCTTTAAGTCCCACCAGAGGTTCTCAATCGGATTTAAGTCAGGTGACTGCGATGGCCACTCCAAAATATTCCAGCCTTTAATCTGCAACCATGCTCTAGTGGACTTGGAGGTATGCTTGGGATCATTGTCCTGTTGAAAGGTCCAACGTCTCCCAAGCCTCAGGTTTGTGACGGACTGCATCACATTGTCATCCAATATCTCCTGGTACTGAAGAGAATTCATGGTACCTTGCACACGCTGAAGCTTCCCTGTACCTGCAGAAGCAAAACAGCCCAAAGCATGATTGACCCCCCGCCATGCTTCACAGTAGGCAAGGTGTTCTTTTCTTCATAGGCCTTGTTCTTCCTCCTCCAAACATAGCGTCGATCCATGGGCCCAAACAGTTCTAATTTTGTTTCATCAGTCCACAGAACACTATCCCAAAACTTCTGTGGTTTGTCCACATGACTTTTGGCATACTGCAGTCGACTCTTCTTATTCTTTGGAGACAGCAAGGGCTGCGCCTGGGAGTTCTGGCATGGAGGCCTTCATTACGCAGTGTGCGCCGTATTGTCTGAGCTGAAACTTCAGTACCCACATCTGACAAATCTTTTCTCAGTTCCTCAGCAGTCACACGGGGACTTTTCTCCACTCTACGCTTCAGGTAGCGCACAGCAGTCGAAGTCAGTATCTTCTTTCTGCCACGACCAGGTAGCGTTTCAACAGTGCCCTTTGCCTTGAATTTGCGAATGATGCTTCCTATGGTCTCTCTTGGTATGTTTAACATCTTTGCAATCTTCTTATAGCCATTGCCCTTCCTGTGAAGAGTAACACCTCTTCTCTTGTCTTCCTGGACCATTCTCTTGACTTCACCATGTTTGTAACCACACCAGTAAATGTCTAGAAGGAGCTGAGTATCACAGTCATTTTAAAGCTGCCTAATTGGTGCTTATTATGCTTTATTGCTGCTCCGTGACATCCACAGGTGTTTTCAATACCTGATTGAAAACACTTGAATGAACCTCTGTTCTACAGAGTGGTAGTCTTTAAGGGGTTGAATAATTGTGTCAATGAAGAATTCACAAAAGAAACATTTACTACTGTATTACAAAACCAATTGATGTCATTTTAGTTGCATATGGTTCTTTAAAAAGTCCCTGTAGGATTTCATTCTGAATACAATTACAAATGTACACTAAATTCCCTAAAACCCTTTACAGCATGGGGGGTTGAATAATTTTGAACACAACTGTATATCTATCATGTTCATTTATAACAAGTTGGAAAAATGTAAAAGTGAAAAAGTCACACCTGACCCACGTGCTAAAGAGTGAGGATACCGTGGATCAGGATACAGTGTATTGAGTTTCATTAATGACCATGAGTACCAGTTCATCCAAAATCCCACCTCTGGACAGAAAACGACACAACCAATGCCATCATCGTTTTATGTGCTACCTCCAAAAAACAGTATAGAACTACTTAGTAACGTATAATAAGTATTTCCATGAAATTTTGGCCACACACCTTGCTTTAATGATGGAAAGTTGTTTTAGGTAAGAAGCCAGAGCGAAGCCTTCGGTTTGCCGTCATCCTGAGACGAGCCATTCCAAACAACACGGGCATTTCAGAAAGTTTGGGACGAGGATGGAAACAGGTCTATCAGTGACACAACGAGCCCGTTAACAAAACCAAAGGCAGCAAGCAGTAAATATGGCCGATCAATTCACGTCTTCTGTTTTGAAACCCAGATATCTCAACTCGTCTCTGAAGTCTTCTAAGGATGGAGGTCAAATCCTTTAAATGTCTTACAGTCAGATAATGCTAGTGCTATGGAATTGGCTGGAAGTGCAGTCACACCCACAGGTCTATTCACTAATGGGTGAAGTCAGGAGAATTGGCAGGAGAAGGGAACAATCTAGACCAAATAGCCGATTTGGAAAGTGAGATAAATGGGAGAATTTTTCTGGTTTGGCTATCTTGACCTAGATTGTTCACTCCTGCCAATTCTCCTGAGATCACCTTTCAGTGAAAAGATCTGATAATGTCATGTTCATCCATCATAAGGCCCTTCAGCTCCCCCGATGGGATATAAAGAGGACATCACCTTTGTTCCAAGTTGTACAGTGGATAATGGATAACCCTAATGGCCTAATGGCCGCACTAATTGTTAATGCTAAAAGCTTTCCTGCTATTCCAGGCAAGCTGCAATCTCTCGGCTGTTACTGCAGGTTACTGGATACGGAGAGATAGCTAGATAGATAGAGATAGATAGATGATAATAGATAGATACAGATAGATAGATAGATATGGGATAGATAGATAGATGGGATAAATAGAAATATAGATATATAGATAGATAGATAGATAGAGATAGATAGATAGATACAGATAGATAGATAGATAGAGATAGATAGATAGATAGATAGATAATAGATAGATACAGATAGATAGATAGATAGATATGGGATAGATAGATAGATGGGATAAATAGAAATATAGATATATAGATAGATAGATAGATAGATAGATAGGTAGATAGATAGATACAGAGAGATAGATAGATAGATATGTAGATAGATAGATAGATAGATAGATAGATAGATAGATAGATAGATAGATATGGGGTAGATAGATAGATATGGGATAGATAGATAGATACAGAGAGATAGATAGATAGATAGATAGATAGATATGGGGTAGATAGATA